>CATOZT010000099.1:0-26873 GCA_954870665.1 Stratiomys singularior
AATCGTCAATCATCAATCATCAATCATAAATCAACAACCATCAATCGTCAATCATCAATCATCAATCATTAATCATCAATCATCAATTATCAATCATCAATAATCAATCATCAATCATCAATCATCAATCATCAATCATCAATCATCAATCATCAATCATCATCATCAATCATCAATCATCAATCATCAATCATCAATCATCAATCATCAATCATCAATCCTCCATCATCAATCATCAAACATCAATCATCAACCATCAATCATCAATCATCAATCACCAATTATCAATCATCAATCATCAATCATCAATCATCAATCACCAATTATCAATCATCAATCATCAATCATTCATCATCAATCATCAATCATCAATCATCAATCATCAATCATCAACCATCAATCATCAATCATCAATCACCAATTATCAATCATCAATCATCAAACATCAATCATTAATCATCAATCATCAATCATCAATCATCAATCATCAATCATCAATCATCAATCATCAATCATCAATCATCAATCATCAATCAACAATCATAAATCTTCAATCATCAATCATCAATCATCAATCATCAATCATCAATCATCAATCATCAATCATCAATCATCAATCATCAATCATCAATCCTCAATCATCAATCATCAATCGTCAATCATCAATCATCAATCATAAATCAACAACCATCAATCGTCAATCATCAATCATCAATCATTAATCATCAATCATCAATTATCAATCATCAATAATCAATCATCAATCATCAATCATCAATCATCAATCATCAATCATCAATCATCAATCATCAATCATCAATCATCAATCATCAATCATCAATCATCAATCATCAATCGTCAATCATCAATCATCAAACATCAATCATATATCATCATCATCAATCATCAATCATCAATCATCAATCATCAACCATCAATCATCAATCTTCAATCATCAATCATCAATCATCAATCATCAATCATCATTCACCACTCATCAATCATCAATCATCAATCATCAATCATCAATCATCATCATCAATCGTCAATCATCAATCATCAATCATAAATCAACAACCATCAATCGTCAATCATCAATCATCAATCATTAATCATCAATCATCAATTATCAATCATCAATAATCAATCATCAATCATCAATCATCAATCATCAATCATCAATCATCAATCATCAATCATCAATCATCAATCATCAATCATCAATCATCAATCATCAATCATCAATCATCAATCATCAATCCTCCATCATCAATCATCAAACATCAATCATCAACCATCAATCATCAATCATCAATCACCAATTATCAATCATCAATCATCAATCATCAATCATCAATCATCAATCATCAATCATCAACCATCAATCATCAATCATCAATCATCAATCATCAATCATCAATCATCAATCATCAAGCATCAATCAACAATCATAAATCTTCCATCTTCAATCATCAATCATCAATCATCAATCATCAATCATCAATCATCAATCATCAATCATCAATCATCAATCATCAATCATCAATCATCAATCATCAATCCTCAATCATCAATCATCAATCATCAATCATCAATCATCAATCATCAATGATCAATCATCAATCATCAATCATCAATCATCAATCATCAATCAACAATCATCAATCGTCAATCATCAAACATCAATCATATATCATCAATCATCAATCATCAAACATCAATCATATATCATCATTCATCAATCATCAATCATCAATCATCAATCATCAATCATCAATCATCAATCAGCAATCATCAATCATCAATCATCAATCATTAATAATCAATCATAAATCAACAATCATCAATCGTAAATCATCAATCATCAATCACCAATCATATATCATCAATCATCAATCATCAATCATCAATCATCAATCATCAATCATCAATCATCCATTATCAATCATCAATCATCAATCACCCATCATCAATCATCAATCATCAACCATCAATCATCAATCATCAATTATCAATCATCAATCATCAATCATCAATCATCAATCATCAATCATCAATCATCAATCATCAATCATCAATCATCAATCATCAATCATCAATCATCAATCATCAAACATCAATCATCAATCATCAATCATCAATCATCAATCATCAATCATAAATCATCAATCATCAATCATCAATCATCAATCATTAATAATCAATCAGCAATCATCAATCATCGATCATCAATCATCAATTATCAATCATCAATCATCAATCATCAACCATCAATCATCAATCATCAATCATCAATCATCAATCATCAATCACCAATCATCAATCATCAATCATCAATCATCAATCGTCAATCATCAATCATCAATCATAAATCAACAACCATCAATCGTCAATCATCAATCATCAATCATTAATCATCAATCATCAATCATCAATCATCAATCATCAATAATCAATCATCAATCATCAATCATCAATCATCAATCATCAATCATCAATCATCAATCATCAATCATCAATCATCAATCATCAATCATCAATCATCAATCATCCATCATCAATCATCAATCATCAATCCTCCATCATCAATCATCAAACATCAATCATCAACCATCAATCATCAATCATCAATCACCAATTATCAATCATCAATCATCAATCATCAATCATCAATCATCAATCATCAATCATCAATCATCAATCATCAATCATCAATCATCAATCATCAATCATCAATCATCAATCATCAATCATCAATCACCAATCATCAATCATCAGTCATCAATCGTCAATCATCAATCATCAATCAGCAATCATCAACCATCAATTATCAATCTTCAATCATCAATCATCAATCATCAATCATCAATCATCAATCATAAATCATCAATCATCAATCATCAATCATCAACCATCAATCATCAATCATAAATCCTCAATCATCAATCATCAATCATCAATCATCAATCATCAATCATCAATCATCAATCATCAATCATCAATCATCAATCATCAATCATCAATCATCAATCATCAATCATAAATCATCAATCATCAATCATCAATCATCAATCATCAATCATCAATCACCAATCATCAATCATCAATCATCAATCATCAATCATCAATCATCAATCATCAATCATCAATCATCAATCACCAATCAACAATCATCAATCATCAATCGTCAATCATCAATCATCAATCATCAATCATCAATCATCAATCATCAATCATCAATCATCAATCACCAATTATCAATCATCAATCATCAAACATCCATCATCAATCATCAATCATCAATCACCAATCAACAATCATCAATCATCAATCGTCAATCATCAATCATCAATCATCAATCATCAATCATCAATCATCAATCATCAATCATCAATCATCAATCACAAATCAACCATCATCAATCGTCAATCATCAATCATCAATCATCAATCATATATCATCAATCATCAATCACCAATCATCAATCATCAGTCATCAATCGTCAATCATCAATCATCAATCAGCAATCATCAACCATCAATTATCAATCTTCAATCATCAATCATCAATCATCAATCATCAATCATCAATCATAAATCATCAATCATCAATCATCAATCATCAACCATCAATCATCAATCATAAATCCTCAATCATCAATCATCAATCATCAATCATCAATCATCAATCATCAATCATCAATCATCAATCATCAATCATCAATCATCAATCATCAATCATCAATCATAAATCATCAATCATCAATCATCAATCATCAATCATCAATCATCAATCACCAATCATCAATCATCAATCATCAATCATCAATCATCAATCATCAATCATCAATCATCAATCATCAATCACCAATCAACAATCATCAATCATCAATCGTCAATCATCAATCATCAATCATCAATCATCAATCATCAATCATCAATCATCAATCACCAATTATCAATCATCAATCATCAAACATCCATCATCAATCATCAATCATCAATCACCAATCAACAATCATCAATCATCAATCGTCAATCATCAATCATCAATCATCAATCATCAATCATCAATCATCAATCATCAATCATCAATCACAAATCAACCATCATCAATCGTCAATCATCAATCATCAATCATATATCATCAATCATCAATCACCAATCATCAATCATCAATCATCAATCATCAATCATCAATCATCAATCATCAATCATAAATCATCAATCATCAATCATCAATCATCAATCATCAATCATCAATCACCAATCATCAATCATCAATCATCAATCATCAATTATCAATCATCAATCATCAATCATAAATCATCAATCATCAATCATCAATCATCAATCATCAATCATCAATCACCAATCATCAATCATCAATCATCAATCATCAATCATCAATCATCAATCATCAATCATCAATCACCAATCAACAATCATCAATCATCAATCGTCAATCATCAATCATCAATCATCAATCATCAATCATCAATCATCAATCATCAATCACCAATTATCAATCATCAATCATCAAACATCCATCATCAATCATCAATCATCAATCACCAATCAACAATCATCAATCATCAATCGTCAATCATCAATCATCAATCATCAATCATCAATCATCAATCATCAATCATCAATCATCAATCATCAATCACAAATCAACCATCATCAATCGTCAATCATCAATCATCAATCATCAATCATATATCATCAATCATCAATCATCAATCATCAATCACCAATCATCAATCATCAGTCATCAATCGTCAATCATCAATCATCAATCAGCAATCATCAACCATCAATTATCAATCTTCAATCATCAATCATCAATCATCAATCATCAATCATCAATCATAAATCATCAATCATCAATCATCAATCATCAACCATCAATCATCAATCATAAATCCTCAATCATCAATCATCAATCATCAATCATCAATCATCAATCATCAATCATCAATCATCAATCATCAATCATCAATCATCAATCATCAATCATCAATCATAAATCATCAATCATCAATCATCAATCATCAATCATCAATCATCAATCACCAATCATCAATCATCAATCATCAATCATCAATCATCAATCATCAATCATCAATCATCAATCACCAATCAACAATCATCAATCATCAATCGTCAATCATCAATCATCAATCATCAATCATCAATCATCAATCATCAATCATCAATCACCAATTATCAATCATCAATCATCAAACATCCATCATCAATCATCAATCATCAATCACCAATCAACAATCATCAATCATCAATCGTCAATCATCAATCATCAATCATCAATCATCAATCATCAATCATCAATCATCAATCATCAATCATCAATCACAAATCAACCATCATCAATCGTCAATCATCAATCATCAATCATCAATCATATATCATCAATCATCAATCACCAATCATCAATCATCAGTCATCAATCGTCAATCATCAATCATCAATCAGCAATCATCAACCATCAATTATCAATCTTCAATCATCAATCATCAATCATCAATCATCAATCATCAATCATCAATCATAAATCATCAATCATCAATCATCAATCATCAACCATCAATCATCAATCATAAATCCTCAATCATCAATCATCAATCATCAATCATCAATCATCAATCATCAATCATCAATCATCAATCATCAATCATCAATCATCAATCATCAATCATCAATCATAAATCATCAATCATCAATCATCAATCATCAATCATCAATCATCAATCACCAATCATCAATCATCAATCATCAATCATCAATCATCAATCATCAATCATCAATCATCAATCATCAATCACCAATCAACAATCATCAATCATCAATCGTCAATCATCAATCATCAATCATCAATCATCAATCATCAATCATCAATCACCAATCATCAATCATCAGTCATCAATCGTCAATCATCAATCATCAATCAGCAATCATCAACCATCAATTATCAATCTTCAATCATCAATCATCAATCATCAATCATCAATCATCAATCATAAATCATCAATCATCAATCATCAATCATCAACCATCAATCATCAATCATAAATCCTCAATCATCAATCATCAATCATCAATCATCAATCACCAATTATCAATCATCAATCATCAAACATCCATCATCAATCATCAATCATCAATCACCAATCAACAATCATCAATCATCAATCATCACTCATCAATCATCAATCATCAATCATCAATCATCAATCATCAATCATCAATCATCAATCATCAATCATAAATCAACAATCATCAATCGTCAATCATCAATCATATATCATCAATCATCAATCATCAATCATCAATCATCAATCATCAATCATCAATCATCAATCATCAATCATCAATCATCAATCACCAATCATCAATCATCAGTCATCAATCGTCAATCATCAATCATCAATCAGCAATCATCAACCATCAATTATCAATCTTCAATCATCAATCATCAATCATCAATCATCAATCATCAATCATAAATCATCAATCATCAATCATCAATCATCAACCATCAATCATCAATCATAAATCCTCAATCATCAATCATCAATCATCAATCATCAATCATCAATCATCAATCATCAATCATCAATCATCAATCATCAATCATCAATCATCAATCATCAATCATAAATCATCAATCATCAATCATCAATCATCAATCATCAATCATCAATCACCAATCATCAATCATCAATCATCAATCATCAATCATCAATCATCAATCATCAATCATCAATCATCAATCACCAATCAACAATCATCAATCATCAATCGTCAATCATCAATCATCAATCATCAATCATCAATCATCAATCATCAATCACCAATTATCAATCATCAATCATCAAACATCCATCATCAATCATCAATCATCAATCACCAATCAACAATCATCAATCATCAATCGTCAATCATCAATCATCAATCATCAATCATCAATCATCAATCATCAATCATCAATCATCAATCATCAATCACAAATCAACCATCATCAATCGTCAATCATCAATCATCAATCATCAATCATATATCATCAATCATCAATCACCAATCATCAATCATCAATCATCAATCATCACTCATCAATCATCAATCATCAATCATCAATCATCAAACATCCATTATCAATCATCAATCATCAATCATCCATCATCAATTATCAATCATCAATCATCAATCATCAATCATCAATCATCAATCATCAATCATCAACCATCAATCATCAATCATCAATCATCAATCAACAATCATAAATCTTCAATCTTCAATCATCAATCGTCAATCATCAATCATCAATCATCAATCATCAATCATCAATCATCAATCATCAATCATCAATCATCAATCATCAATCATCAATCATCAATCATCAATCATCAATCATCAATCATCAATCATCAATCATCAATCATCAATCATCAATCATCAATCGTCAATCATCAATCATCAAACATCAATCATATATCATCATTCATCAATCATCAATCATCAATCATCAATCAGCAATCATCAATCATCAATCATTAATAATCAATCATAAATCAACATTCATCAATCGTCAATCATCAATCATCAATCACCAATCACCAATCATATATCATCAATCATCAATCATCAATCATCAATCATCAATCATCAATCATCAATCATCCATTATCAATCATCAATCATCAATCACCCATCATCAATCATCAATCATCAATCATCAATCATCAACCATTAATAATCAATCAGCAATCATCAATCATCAATCATCGATCATCAATCATCATTTATCAATCATCAATCATCAATCATCAATCATCAATCATCAAACATCAATCATCAATCATCAATCATCAATCATCAATCATCAATCATCAATCATCAATCATTAATAATCAATCAGCAATCATCAATCATCAATCATCAATCATCAATCATCAATCATCAATAATATATCATCAATCATCAATCATCAACCATCAATCATCAATCATCAATCATCAATCATCAATCATCAATCATCAATCATCAATCATCAATCATCAATCATCAATCATCAATCATCAATCATCAATCATCAATCACCAATCATCAATCATCAATCATCAATCATCAATCGTCAATCATCAATCATCAATCATAAATCAACAACCATCAATCGTCAATCATCAATCATCAATCATTAATCATCAATCATCAATCATCAATCATCAATAATCAATCATCAATCATCAATCATCAATCATCAATCATCAATCATCAATCATCAATCATCAATCATCAATCATCAATCATCAATCATCAATCATCAATCATCAATCATCAATCATCCATCATCAATCATCAATCATCAATCCTCCATCATCAATCATCAAACATCAATTCACAACCATCAATCATCAATCATCAATCACCAATTATCAATCATCCATCATCAATCATCAATCATCAATCATCAATCATCAATCACCAACCATCAATCATCAATCATCAATCATCAATCATCAATCACCAATTATCAATCATCAATCATCAATCATTCATCATCAATCATCAATCATCAATCATCAATCATCAACCATCAAACATCAATCATCAATCAACAATTATCAATCATCAATCATCAAACCTCAATCATCAATCATCAATCATCAATCATCAATCATCAATCATCAATCATCAATCATCAATCATCAATCATCAATCATCAATCAACAATCATAAATCTTCAATCATCAATCATCAATCATCAATCATCAATCATCAATCATCAATTATCAATCCTCAATCATCAATCATCAATCATCAATCATCAATCATCAATCATTAATCATCAATCATCAATCATCAATCATCAATCATCAATCATCAATCATCAATCATCAATCATCAATCGTCAATCATCAATCATCAAACATCAATCATATATCATCAATCATCAATCATCAATCATCAATCATCCATCATCAATCATCAATCATCAATCCTCCATCATCAATCATCAAACATCAATTCACAACCATCAATCATCAATCATCAATCACCAATTATCAATCATCCATCATCAATCATCAATCATCAATCATCAATCATCAATCACCAACCATCAATCATCAATCATCAATCATCAATCAATAATCATAAATCTTCAATCATCAATCATCAATCATCAATCATCAATCATCAATCATCAATCATCAATCATCAATTATCAATCCTCAATCATCAATCATCAATCATCAATCATCAATCATCAATCATCAAACATCAATCATATATCATCAATCATCAATCATCAATCATCAATCATCAACCATCAATCATCAATCTTCAATCTTCAATCATCAATCGTCAATCATCAATCATCAATCATCAATCATCAATCATCAATCATCAATCATCAATCATCAATCATCAATCATCAATCATCAATCATCAATCATCAATCATCAATCATCAATCATCAATCATCAATCATCAATCATCAATCCTCAATCATCAATCATCAATCATCAATCATCAATCATCAATCATCAATCATCAATGATCAATCATCAATCATCAATCATCAATCATCAATCATCAATCATCAATCATCAATCATCAATCGTCAATCGTCAATCATCAAACATCAATCATATATCATCATTCATCAATCATCAATCATCAATCATCAATCAGCAATCATCAATCATCAATCATTAATAATCAATCATAAATCAACATTCATCAATCGTCAATCATCAATCATCAATCACCAATCATATATCATCAATCATCAATCATCAATCATCAATCATCAATCATCAATCATCAATCATCCATTATCAATCATCAATCATCAATCACCCATCATCAATCATCAATCATCAATCATCAATCATCAACCATTAATAATCAATCAGCAATCATCAATCATCAATCATCAATCATCGATCATCAATCATCATTTATCAATCATCAATCATCAATCATCAATCATCAATCATCAAACATCAATCATCAATCATCAATCATCAATCATCAATCATCAATCATCAATCATTAATAATCAATCAGCAATCATCAATCATCAATCATCGATCATCAATCATCAATTATCAATCATCAATCATCAATCATCAATCATCAACCATCAATCATCAATCATCAATCATCAATCATCAATCATCAATCATCAATCATCAATCATCAATCATCAATCATCAATCATCAATCATCAATCATCAATCATCAATCATCAATCATCAATCATCAATCACCAATCATCAATCATCAATCATCAATCATCAATCGTCAATCATCAATCATCAATCATAAATCAACAACCATCAATCGTCAATCATCAATCATCAATCATTAATCATCAATCATCAATCATCAATCATCAATAATCAATCATCAATCATCAATCATCAATCATCAATCATCAATCATCAACCATCAATCATCAATCATCAATCATCAATCATCAATCATCAATCATCAATCATCAATCATCAATCATCCATCATCAATCATCAATCATCAATCCTCCATCATCAATCATCAAACATCAATTCACAACCATCAATCATCAATCATCAATCACCAATTATCAATCATCCATCATCAATCATCAATCATCAATCATCAATCATCAATCACCAACCATCAATCATCAATCATCAATCATCAATCATCAATCACCAATTATCAATCATCAATCATCAATCATTCATCATCAATCATCAATCATCAATCATCAATCATCAACCATCAAACATCAATCATCAATCAACAATTATCAATCATCAATCATCAAACCTCAATCATCAATCATCAATCATCAATCATCAATCATCAATCATCAATCATCAATCATCAATCAACAATCATAAATCTTCAATCATCAATCATCAATCATCAATCATCAATCATCAATCATCAATCATCAATCATCAATCATCAATTATCAATCCTCAATCATCAATCATCAATCATCAATCATCAATCATCAATCATCAATCATCAATCATCAATCATCAATCATCAATCATCAATCATCAATCGTCAATCATCAATCATCAAACATCAATTATATATCATCAATCATCAATCATCAATCATCAATCATCAATCATCAACCATCAATCATCAATCTTCAATCATCAATCATCAATAATCAATCATCAATCATCATTCACCACTCATCAATCATCAATCATCAATCATCAATCATCAATCATCAATCATCAATCGTCAATCATCAATCATCAATCATAAATCAACAACCATCAATCGTCAATCATCAATCATCAATCATTAATCAGCAATCATCAATCATCAATAATCAATCAACAATCATCAATAACCAATCATCAATCATCAATCATCAATCATCAATCATCAATCATCAATCATCAATCATCAATCATCAATCATCAATCATCAATCATCAATCATCAATCATCAATCATCAATCATCAATCATCAATCATCAATCATCAATCATCAATCATCAATCATCAATCATCCATCATCAATCATCAATCATCAATCCTCCATCATCAATCATCAAACATCAATCATCACCATCAATCATCAATCACCAATTATCAATCATCAATCATCAATCATCAATCATCAATCATCAATCATCAACCATCAATCATCAATCATCAATCATCAATCATCAATCATCAATCATCAATCATCAATCATCAATCATCAATCAACAATCATAAATCTTCAATCTTCAATCATCAATCATCAATCATCAATCATCAATCATCAATCATCAATCATCAATCATCAATCATCAATCATCAATCCTCAATCATCAATCATCAATCATCAATCATCAATCATCAATCATCAATCGTCAATCATCAATCATCAAACATCAATCATATATCATCAATCATCAATCATCAATCATCAAACATCAATCATATATCATCATTCATCAATCATCAATCATCAATCATCAATCAGCAATCATCAATCATCAATCATCAATCATTAATAATCAATCATAAATCAACAATCATCAATCGTCAATCATCAATCACCAATCATATATCATCAATCATCAATCATCAATCATCAATCATCAATCATCAATCATCAATCATCAATCATCAATCATCAATCATCCATTATCAATCATCAATCATCAATCACCCATCATCAATCATCAATCATCAATCATCAATCATCAACCATCAATCATCAATCATCAATTATCAATCATCAATCATCAATCATCAATCATCAATCATCAATCATCAATCATCAATCATCAATCATCAATCATCAATCATCAATCATCAATCATCAATCATCAATCATCAAACATCAATCATATATCATCAATCATCAATCATCAATCATCAATCATCAACCATCAATCATCAATCTTCAATCTTCAATCATCAATCGTCAATCATCAATCATCAATCATCAATCATCAATCATCAATCATCAATCATCAATCATCAATCATCAATCATCAATCATCAATCATCAATCATCAATCATCAATCATCAATCATCAATCATCAATCATCAATCATCAATCCTCAATCATCAATCATCAATCATCAATCATCAATCATCAATCATCAATCATCAATGATCAATCATCAATCATCAATCATCAATCATCAATCATCAATCATCAATCATCAATCATCAATCGTCAATCGTCAATCATCAAACATCAATCATATATCATCATTCATCAATCATCAATCATCAATCATCAATCAGCAATCATCAATCATCAATCATTAATAATCAATCATAAATCAACATTCATCAATCGTCAATCATCAATCATCAATCACCAATCATATATCATCAATCATCAATCATCAATCATCAATCATCAATCATCAATCATCAATCATCCATTATCAATCATCAATCATCAATCACCCATCATCAATCATCAATCATCAATCATCAATCATCAACCATTAATAATCAATCAGCAATCATCAATCATCAATCATCAATCATCGATCATCAATCATCATTTATCAATCATCAATCATCAATCATCAATCATCAATCATCAAACATCAATCATCAATCATCAATCATCAATCATCAATCATCAATCATTAATAATCAATCAGCAATCATCAATCATCAATCATCGATCATCAATCATCAATTATCAATCATCAATCATCAATCATCAATCATCAACCATCAATCATCAATCATCAATCATCAATCATCAATCATCAATCATCAATCATCAATCATCAATCATCAATCATCAATCATCAATCATCAATCATCAATCATCAATCATCAATCATCAATCATCAATCACCAATCATCAATCATCAATCATCAATCATCAATCGTCAATCATCAATCATCAATCATAAATCAACAACCATCAATCGTCAATCATCAATCATCAATCATTAATCATCAATCATCAATCATCAATCATCAATAATCAATCATCAATCATCAATCATCAATCATCAATCATCAATCATCAACCATCAATCATCAATCATCAATCATCAATCATCAATCATCAATCATCAATCATCAATCATCAATCATCCATCATCAATCATCAATCATCAATCCTCCATCATCAATCATCAAACATCAATTCACAACCATCAATCATCAATCATCAATCACCAATTATCAATCATCCATCATCAATCATCAATCATCAATCATCAATCATCAATCACCAACCATCAATCATCAATCATCAATCATCAATCATCAATCACCAATTATCAATCATCAATCATCAATCATTCATCATCAATCATCAATCATCAATCATCAATCATCAACCATCAAACATCAATCATCAATCAACAATTATCAATCATCAATCATCAAACCTCAATCATCAATCATCAATCATCAATCATCAATCATCAATCATCAATCATCAATCATCAATCATCAATCATCAATCATCAATCAACAATCATAAATCTTCAATCATCAATCATCAATCATCAATCATCAATCATCAATCATCAATCATCAATCATCAATCATCAATCATCAATTATCAATCCTCAATCATCAATCATCAATCATCAATCATCAATCATCAATCATCAATCATCAATCATCAATCATCAATCATCAATCATCAATCGTCAATCATCAATCATCAAACATCAATTATATATCATCAATCATCAATCATCAATCATCAATCATCAATCATCAACCATCAATCATCAATCTTCAATCATCAATCATCAATAATCAATCATCAATCATCATTCACCACTCATCAATCATCAATCATCAATCATCAATCATCAATCATCAATCATCAATCGTCAATCATCAATCATCAATCATAAATCAACAACCATCAATCGTCAATCATCAATCATCAATCATTAATCAGCAATCATCAATCATCAATAATCAATCAACAATCATCAATAACCAATCATCAATCATCAATCATCAATCATCAATCATCAATCATCAATCATCAATCATCAATCATCAATCATCAATCATCAATCATCAATCATCAATCATCAATCATCAATTATCAATCATCAATCATCAATCATCAATCATCCATCATCAATCATCAATCATCAATCCTCCATCATCAATCATCAAACATCAATCATCAACCATCAATCATCAATCACCAATTATCAATCATCAATCATCAATCATCAATCATCAATCATCAATCATCAACCATCAATCATCAATCATCAATCATCAATCATCAATCATCAATCATCAATCATCAATCATCAATCAACAATCATAAATCTTCAATCTTCAATCATCAATCATCAATCATCAATCATCAATCATCAATCATCAATCATCAATCATCAATCATCAATCATCAATCCTCAATCATCAATCATCAATCATCAATCATCAATCATCAATCGTCAATCATCAATCATCAAACATCAATCATATATCATCAATCATCAATCATCAATCATCAAACATCAATCATATATCATCATTCATCAATCATCAATCATCAATCATCAATCATCAATCAGCAATCATCAATCATCAATCATCAATCATTAATAATCAATCATAAATCAACAATCATCAATCGTCAATCATCAATCACCAATCATATATCATCAATCATCAATCATCAATCATCAATCATCAATCATCAATCATCAATCATCAATCATCAATCATCAATCATCAATCATCAATCATCAATCATCCATTATCAATCATCAATCATCAATCACCCATCATCAATCATCAATCATCAATCATCAATCATCAACCATCAATCATCAATCATCAATTATCAATCATCAATCATCAATCATCAATCATCAATCATCAATCATCAATCATCAATCATCAATCATCAATCATCAATCATCAATCATCAATCATCAATCATCAATCATCAAACATCAATCATCAATCATCAATCATCAATCATCAATCATTAATAATCAATCAGCAATCATCAATCATCAATCATCGATCATCAATCATCAATTATCAATCATCAATCATCAATCATCAATCATCAACCATCAATCATCAATCATCAATCATCAATCATCAATCATCAATCATCAATCATCAATCATCAATCATCAATCACCAATCATCAATCATCAATCATCAATCATCAATCGTCAATCATCAATCATCAATCATAAATCAACAACCATCAATCGTCAATCATCAATCATCAATCATTAATCATCAATCATCAATCATCAATCATCAATAATCAATCATCAATCATCAATCATCAATCATCAATCATCAATCATCAATCATCAATCATCAATCATCAATCATCAATCATCAATCATCAATCATCAATCATCAATCATCCATCATCAATCATCAATCATCAATCCTCCATCATCAATCATCAAACATCAATCATCAACCATCAATCATCAATCATCAATCACCAATTATCAATCATCAATCATCAATCATCAATCATCAATCATCAATCATCAACCATCAATCAGCAATCATCACTCATCAATCATCAATCATCAATCATCAATCATCAATCATCAATCATAAATCAACAATCATCAATCGTCAATCAGACATCATCAATCATATATCATCAATCATCAATCATCAATCATCAATCATCAATCATCAATCATCAATCATCAATCATCAATCATCAATCATCAATCATCAATCATCAATCATCAATCACCAATCATCAATCATCAGTCATCAATCGTCAATCATCAATCATCAATCAGCAATCATCAACCATCAATTATCAATCTTCAATCATCAATCATCAATCATCAATCATAAATCATCAATCATCAATCATCAATCATCAACCATCAATCATCAATCATAAATCCTCAATCATCAATCATCAATCATCAATCATCAATCATCAATCATCAATCATCAATCATCAATCATAAATCATCAATCATCAATCATCAATCATCAATCATCAATCACCAATCATCAATCATCAATCATCAATCATCAATCATCAATCATCAATCATCAATCATCAATCATCAATCATCAATCATCAATCATCAATCATCAATCACCAATCAACAATCATCAATCATCAATCGTCAATCATCAATCATCAATCATCAATCATCAATCATCAATCATCAATCATCAATCATCAATCATCAATCACCAATCATCAATCATCGATCATCAATCATCAATAATCAGTCATCAATCATCAATCATCAATCATCAATCATCAATCATCCATCATCAATCATCAATCATCAATCATCCATCATCAATCATCAATTTTCAAACATCAACCATCAATCATCAATCATCAATCATCAATCTTCAATCACCAATTATCAATCATCAATCATCAATCATCAATCATCAATCATCAATCATCAATCATCAATCATCAATCATCAATCATCAATCATCAATCATCAATCATCAATCATCAATCATCAATCATCAATCATTAATCATCAATCATCAATCATCAATCATCAATCATCAATCACCAATCATCAATCATCAATCACAAATCAACCATCATCAATCGTCAATCATCAATCATCAATCATCAATCATATATCATCAATCATCAATCACCAATCATCAATCATCAATCATCAATCATCACTCATCAATCATCAATCATCAATCATCAATCATCAATCATCAAACATCCATTATCAATCATCAATCATCAATCATCAATCATCAATTATCAATCATCAATCATCAATCATCAATCATCAATCATCAATCATCAATCATCAATCATCAATCATCAATCATCAATCATCAATCATCAATCATCACTCTTCAATCATTAATCATTAATCATCAATCATTAATCATCAATCAGCAATCATCAATCATCGATCATCAATCATCCATCATCAATCATCAATCATCAATCATCAATCATCAATCATCAATCATCAATCATCAATCATCAATCATCAATCATCAATCATCAATCAACAATCATCAATCGTCAATCATCAATCATCAATCATCCAAAATCAATCATCAATCATCAATCATCAATCATCAATCATCTATCATTAATCATCAACCATCAATCATCAATCATCAATCTTCAATCACCAATTATCAATCATCAATCATCAATCATCCATCATCAATCATCAATCATCAATCATCAATCATCAATCATCAATCATCAATCATCAATCATCAATCATCAATCATCAATCATCAACCATCAATGATCACTCATCAATCACCAATTATCAATCATCAATCATCAAACATCAATCATCAATCATCAATCATCAATCATCAATCATCAATCATCAATCATCAATCATCAATCATCAATCATCAATCATCAATCATCAATCATCAATCATCAATCATCAATCATCACTCATCAATCATCAATCAACAATCATAAATCTTCAATCATCAATCATCAATCATCAATCATCAATCATCAATCATCAATCATCAATCATCAATCATCAATCATCAAATAATCAATCATCAATCATCAATCATCAATCATCAATCATCAATCATCAATCATCAATCATCAATTATCAATCATTAATCATCAATCATCAATCATCAATCATCAATCATCAATCGTCAATCATCAATCATCAATCACCAATCATCAGTCATCAATCATCAATTATCAATCATCAAACATCAATCATCAATCATCAATCATCGATTACCAATCATCAATCATCAATCATCCATCATCAATCATCAATCATCAATCATCAATCATCAATCATCAATCATCAATCATCAACCATCAATGATCAATCATCAATCACCAATTATCAATCATCAATCATCAAACATCAATCATCAATCATCAATCATCAATCATCAATCATCAATCATCAATCATCAATCATCAATCATCAATCATCAATCATCAATCATCAATCATCAATCATCACTCATCAATCATCAATCAACAATCATAAATCTTCAATCATCAATCATCAATCATCAATCATCAATCATCAATCATCAATCATCAATCATCAATCATCAATCATCAATCATCAATCATCAATCATCAATCATCAATCATCAATCATCAATCATCAATCATTAATCATCAATCATCAATCATCAATCATCAATCATCAATCGTCAATCATCAATCATCAAACATCAATCATATATCATCAATCATCAATCATCAATCATCAATCATCAATCATCAATCATCAATCATCAATCATCATTCATCAATCATCAATCATCAATCATCAATCATCAATCATCAATCATCAATCATCAATCATCAATCATCAATCATCAATCATCAATCATTAATCATCAATCATAAATCAACAATAACCAATCGTCAATCATCAATCATCAATCACCAATCATCAGTCATCAATCATCAATCATCAATCATCAATCATCAATCATCAATCATCAATCATCAATCATCAATCATCAATCATCAATCATCACTCTTCAGTCATTAATCATCAATCATCAATCATCAATCATCAATCATCAATCATCAATCATTAATCATCAATCAGCAATCATCAATCATCGATCATCGATCATCAATCATCAATCATCAATCATCAATCATCAATCATGAATCATGAATCATCAATCATCAACCATCAATCTTCAATCATCAATCATCAATCATCAATCATCAATCATCAATCATCAATCATCAATCATCAATCATCAATCATCAATCATCAATCATCAATCATCAATCATCAATCATCAATCATCAATCATCAATCATCAATCATCAATCATCAATCATCAATCATCAATCATCAATCACCAATCATCAATCATCAATCATCAATCATCAATCATCAATCATCAATCATCAATCATTTATCATTAATCATCAATTAGCAATCATCAATCATCAATCATCAATCATCAATCATCAATCATCAATCATCAATCATCAATCATCAATCATCAATCATCAACCATCAATCATCAATCATCAATCATCCATCATCAATCATCAATCATCAATCATCAATCATCAATCATCAATCATCAATCATCAATCATCAATCATCAATCATCAATCACCAATCATCAATCATCAATCATCAATCATCAATCATCAATGTTCAATCATCAATCATAAATCAACAATCATCAATCGTCAATCATCAATCATCAATCATCAATCATCAATCATCAATCATCAATCATCAATCATCAATTATCAATCATCCATCATCAATCATCAATCATCAATCCTCCAGCATCAATCATCAATCATCAATCATCAACCATCAATCATCAATCACAAATTATCAATCATCAATCATCAATCATCAATCATCAATCATCAATCATCAATCATCAATCATCAATCATCAATCATAAATCAACAATCATCAATCGTCAATCATCAATCATCAATCATCAATCATCAATCATCACTCATCAATCATTAATCATCAATCATAAATCATCAATCATCAATCATCAATCATCAATCATCAATCATCAATCATCAATCATCAATCATCAATCATCAATCATCAATCGTCAATCATCAATCATCAATCATATATCATCAATCATCAATCATCAATCATCAATCATCAATCATCAATCATCAATCATCAATCATCAATCATCAATCATCAATCATCAATCATCAATCATCAATCACCAATCATCAATCATCAATCAACAATCGTCAATCATCAATCATCAATCAGCAATCATCAATCATCAATCATCAATCATCAATCATCAATCATCAATCATCAATCATCAATCATCAATCATCAATCATCAATCATCAATCATCAATCATCAATCATCAATCATCAATCATCAATCATCAATCATCAATCATCAATCATCAATCATCGATCATCAATCATCAATCATCAATCATCAATCATTAATCTTCAATCATCAGTCATCAATCATCAAACATCAATCATCAATCATCGATTATAAATCACCCATCATCAATCATCAATCGTCAATCATCAATCATCGATATTCGATCGTCAATCATCAGTCATCAATATTCGATCGTCAATCATCAATCATCAATCATCAATCAGCAATCATCTATCATCAATATTCAATTAGCAATCACCAATCATCCATCATCAGTCATCAATCACCATAAATCAATCATCAATCATAGATCGTCAGTCATCAATCATCAATAATCAATCAACAATCATCAATCATCAATCATCAATCATCAAACATCAATCATCACTCGTCAATCATCAAACATCAAACATCAATCATCAATCATCAATCATCAATCATCAATCATCAATCATCAATCATCAATCATCAATCATAAATCATCAATCATCAATCATCAATCATCAATCATCAATCATCAATCCTCAATCATCAATCATCAATCATCAATCATCAATCATCAATCATCAATCATTGATCATCAATCATCAAACATGAATCATCGATCATCAATCATCAATCATCAATCATCAATCATCAATCATCAATCATCAATCATCAATCATCAATCATCAATCATCAATCATCAATCATCAATCATCAATCATCAATCATCAATCATCAATCATCAATCATCAATCATCAATCATCAATCATCAATCATCAATCATCAATCATCAATCATCAATCATCAATCATCAATCATCAATCATCAATCATCAATCATCAATCATCAATCATCAATCATCAATCATCAATCATCAATCATCAATCATCAATCATCAATCATCAATCATCAATCATAAATCATCAATCATCAATCATCAATCATGAATCATGAATCGTCATTCATCAATCATCAATCATCAATCATCAATCATCAATCATCAATCATCAATCATCAATCGTCAATCATCAATCATCAATCATCAATCATCAATCATCAATCAACAATCATCAATAATCAATCATCAATCATCAATCATCAATCATTTATCATCAATCATCAATCATCAATAATCAATCATCAATCATCAATCATCAATCATCGGTCATCAATCATCAATCATCAATCATCAATCATCAATCATTAATAATCAATCAGCAATCATCAATCATCAATCATCGATCATCAATCATCAATTATCAATCATCAATAATCAATCATCAATCATCAATCATCAATCATCAATCATCAATCATCTATCATCAATCATCAATCATTAATCAGCAATCATCAATCATCAATCATCAATAATCAATCATCAATCATCAATCATCAATCATCAATCATCAATCATCAATCATCAATCATCAATCATCAATCATCAATCATCAATCATCAATCATCAATCATCAATCATCAATCATCAACCATCAATCATCAATCATCAATCATCAATCATCAATCATCAATCATCAATCATCAATCATCAATCATCAATCATCAATCATCAATCATCAATCATCAATCATCAATCATCAATCATCAATCATCAATCATAAATCATCAATCATCAATCATCAATCATCAATCATCAATCATGAATCATGAATCGTCATTCATCAATCATCAATCATCAATCATCAATCATCAATCATCAATCATCAATCATCAATCATCAATCATCAATCATCAATCATCAATCATCAATCAACAATCATCAATAATCAATCATCAATCATCAATCATCAATCATCAATCATTTATCATCAATCATCAATCATCAATAATCAATTATCAATCATCAATCATCAATCATCGGTCATCAATCATCAATCATCAATCATCAACCATCAATCATCAATTATCAATCATCAATAATCAATCATCAATCATCAACCATGGATCATCAATCATTGATCATCAATCATCAATCATCAATCATCAATCATCAATCATTAAACATCAATCATCAATCATCTATCATCAATCATCAATCATCAATCATCAATCATCAATCATCAATCATCAATCATCAATCATCATTCATCAATCATCAATCATCAATCATCAATCATCAATCATCAATCATCAATCATCAATCATCAATCATCAATCATCAATCATCAATCATCAATCATCAATCATCAACCATCAATCATCAATCATCAATCATCAATCATCAATCATCAATCATCAATCATCAATCATCAATCATCAAATAATCAATCATCAATCATCAATCATCAATCATCAATCATCAATCATCAATCATCAATCATCAATCATCAATCATCAATCATCAATCATTAATCATCAATCATCAATCATCAATCATCAATCATCAATCGTCAATCATCAATCATCAAACATCAATCATATATCATCAATCATCAATCATCAATCATCAATCATCAATCATCAATCATCAATCATCAATCATCAATCATCATTCATCAATCATCAATCATCAATCATCAATCATCAATCATCAATCATCAATCATCAATCATCAATCATCAATCATCAATCATCAAACATCAATCATCAATCATCAATCATCAATCATCAATCATTAATAATCAATCAGCAATCATCAATCATCAATCATCGATCATCAATCATCAATTATCAATCATCAATAATCAATCATCAATCATCAATCATCAATCATCAATCATCAATCATAAATCCTCAATCATCAATCATCAATCATCAATCATCAATCATCAATCATCAATCATCAATCATAAATCATCAATCATCAATCATCAATCATCAATCACCAATCATCAATCATCAATCATCAATCATCAATCATCAATCATCAATCATCAATCATCAATCATCAATCATCAATCATCAATCATCAATCATCAATCATCAATCACCAATCAACAATCATCAATCATCAATCGTCAATCATCAATCATCAATCATCAATCATCAATCATCAATCATCAATCACCAATCATCAATCATCGATCATCAATCATCAATAATCAGTCATCAATCATCAATCATCAATCATCAATCATCAATCATCAATCATCCATCATCAATCATCAATCATCAATCATCAATCATCAATCATCAATCATCCATCATCAATCATCAATCTTCACACATTAACCATCAATCATCAATCATCAATCATCAATCTTCAATCACCAATTATCAATCATCAATCATCAAACATCCATCATCAATCATCAATCATCAATCATTAATCATCAATCATCAATCATCCATCATCAATCATCAATCTTCAAACATCAACCATCAATCATCAATCATCAATCATCAATCTTCAATCACCAATTATAAATCATCAATCATCAAACATCCATCATCAATCATCAATCATTAATCATTAATCATCAATCATCAATCATCAATCATCAATCATCAATCATCAATCATCAATCGTCAATCATCAATCATCAAACATCAATCATATATCATCAATCATCAATCATCAATCATCAATCATCAACCATCAATCATCAATCTTCAACCATCAATCATCAATCATCAATCATCAATCATCAATCATCAATCATCACTCACCACTCATCAATCATCAATCATCAATCATCAATCATCAATCATCAATCATCAATCGTCAATCATCAATCATCAATCATAAATCAACAACCATCAATCGTCAATCATCAATCATCAATTATTAATCATCAATCATCAATTATCAATCATCAATAATCAATCATCAATCATCAATCATCAATCATCAATCATCAATCATCAATCATCAATCATCAATCATCAATCATCAATCCTCCATCATCAATCATCAAACATCAATCATCAACCATCAATCATCAAACATCAATCACCAATCATCAATCATCAATCATCAATCATCAATCATCAATCAACAATCATCAATCGTCAATCATCAAACATCAATCATATATCATCAATCATCAATCATCAATCATCAAACATCAATCATATATCATCATTCATCAATCATCAATCATCAATCATCAATCATCAATCATCAATCAGCAATCATCAATCATCAATCATCAATCATTAATAATCAATCATAAATCAACAATCATCAATCGTAAATCATCAATCATCAATCACCAATCATATATCATCAATCATCAATCATCAATCATCAATCATCAATCATCAATCATCAATCATCAATCATCAATCATCCATTATCAATCATCAATCATCAATCACCCATCATCAATCATCAATCATCAACCATCAATCATCAATCATCAATTATCAATCATCAATCATCAATCATCAATCATCAATCATCAATCATCAATCATCAATCATCAATCATCAATCATCAATCATCAATCATCAATCATCAATCATCAATCATCAATCATCAATCATCAAACATCAATCATCAATCATCAATCTTCAATCATCAATCATAAATCATCAATCATCAATCATCAATCATCAATCATCAATCATTAATAATCAATCAGCAATCATCAATCATCGATCATCAATCATCAATTATCAATCATCAATCATCAATCATCAATCATCAACCATCAATCATCAATCATCAATCATCAATCATCAATCATCAATCACCAATCATCAATCATCAATCATCAATCATCAATCGTCAATCATCAATCATCAATCATAAATCAACAACCATCAATCGTCAATCATCAATCATCAATCATTAATCATCAATCATCAATCATCAATCATCAATAATCAATCATCAATCATCAATCATCAATCATCAATCATCAATCATCAATCATCAATCATCAATCATCAATCATCAATCATCAATCATCAATCATCAATCATCAATCATCAATCATCAATCATCAATCATCAATCATCAATCATCAATCATCAATCATCCATTATCAATCATCAATCATCAATCCTCCATCATCAATCATCAAACATCAATCATCAACCATCAATCATCAATCATCAATCACCAATTATCAATCATCAATCATCAATCATCAATCATCAATCATCAATCATCAATCATCAATCATCAACCATCAATCAGCAATCATCACTCATCAATCATCAATCATCAATCATCAATCATCAATCATCAATCATCAATCATCAATCATAAATCAACAATCATCAATCGTCAATCATCAATCATCAATCATATATCATCAATCATCAATCATCAATCATCAATCATCAATCATCAATCATCAATCATCAATCATCAATCATCAATCATCAATCATCAATCATCAATCATCAATCACCAATCATCAATCATCAGTCATCAATCGTCAATCATCAATCATCAATCAGCAATCATCAACCATCAATTATCAATCTTCAATCATCAATCATCAATCATCAATCATCAATCATCAATCATAAATCATCAATCATCAATCATCAATCATCAACCATCAATCATCAATCATAAATCCTCAATCATCAATCATCAATCATCAATCATCAATCATCAATCATCAATCATCAATCATCAATCATCAATCATCAATCATCAATCATCAATCATCAATCATAAATCATCAATCATCAATCATCAATCATCAATCATCAATCATCAATCATCAATCACCAATCATCAATCATCAATCATCAATCATCAATCATCAATCATCAATCATCAATCATCAATCATCAATCATCAATCACCAATCAACAATCATCAATCATCAATCGTCAATCATCAATCATCAATCATCAATCATCAATCATCAATCATCAATCATCAATCATCAATCACCAATTATCAATCATCAATCATCAAACATCCATCATCAATCATCAATCATCAATCACCAATCAACAATCATCAATCATCAATCGTCAATCATCAATCATCAATCATCAATCATCAATCATCAATCATCAATCATCAATCATCAATCACAAATCAACCATCATCAATCGTCAATCATCAATCATCAATCATCAATCATATATCATCAATCATCAATCACCAATCATCAATCATCAATCATCAATCATCACTCATCAATCATCAATCATCAATCATCAATCATCAATCATCAAACATCCATTATCAATCATCAATCATCAATCATCCATCATCAATTATCAATTATCAATCATCAATCATCAATCATCAATCATCAATCATCAATCATCAATCATCAACCATCAATCATCAATCATCAATCAACAATCATAAATCTTCAATCTTCAATCATCAATCATCAATCATCAATCATCAATCATCAATCATCAATCATCAATCATCAATCATCAATCATCAATCATCAATCATCAATCATCAATCATCAATCATCAATCATCAATCATCAATCATCAATCATCAATCCTCAATCATCAATCATCAATCATCAATCATCAATCATCAATCATCAATCATCAATGATCAATCATCAATCATCAATCATCAATCATCAATCATCAATCATCAA
>CATOZT010000100.1:0-88219 GCA_954870665.1 Stratiomys singularior
GATTGATGATTGATGATTGATGGTTTATGATTTATGATTGATGATTGATGATTGATGATTGATGATTGATGATTAATGATTGATGATTGATGGTTGATGATTGATGATGATGATTGATGATTGATGATTGATGATTGATGATTGATGATTGATGATTGATGATTGATGATTGATGATTGATGATTAATGATTGATGATTGCTGATTGATGATTGATAATTGATGATTGATGATTGATAATTCATGATTGATGATTGATGATTGATGATTGATGATTTATGATTGATGATTGATGATATATGATTGATGTTTGATGATTGATGGTTTATGATTTATGATTGATGATTGATGATTGATGATTGATGATTCATGATTGATGATTGATGATTGATGAACGATGATTGATGATTGATGTTTGATGATTGATGATTGATGTTTGATGATTGATGATTGATGATTGATGATTGATGATTTATGATTGATGATTGATGATTGATGATATATTATTGATGATTGATGATTGATGGTTTATGATTGATGATTGATGATTGATGATTGATGATTGATGATTGATGGTTTATGATTTATGATTGATGATTGATGATTGATGATTGATGATTGATGATTGATGATATATGATTGATGATTAATGGTTTATGATTTATGATTGATGATTGATGATTGATGATTGATGATTGATGATTGATGATTGATGATTGATGATTGATGATTGATGATTGATGATTGATGATTGATGATTGATGATTGATGATTGATGATTGATGATTGATGATTGATGATTAATGATTGATGATTGCTGATTGATGATTGATGATTGATAATTCATGATTGATGATTGATGATTGATGATTGATGATTGATGATTTATGATTGATGATTGATGATATATGATTGAGGATTGATGATAAATGGTTTATGATTTATGATTGATGATTGATGATTGATGATTGATGATTGATAATTGATGATTGATGATTGATGATTGATGATTGATGTTTGATGATTGATGATTGATGATTGATGATTAATGATTGATGATTGCTGATTGATGATTGATGATTGATGATTGATGATTGATGATTGATAATTCATGATTGATGATTGATGATTGATGATTGATTATTGATGATTGATGATTGATGATTTATGATTGATGATTGATGATATATGGTTGATGATTGATGATTGATGGTTTATGATTTATGATTGATGATTAATGATTGATGATTGATGATTGATGATTGATGATTGATGATTGATGATTGATGATTGATGATTGATGATTGATGATTGATGATTGATGATTGATGATTAATGATTGATGATTGCTGATTGATGATTGATGATTGATAATTCATGATTGATGATTGATGATTGATGATTGATGATTGATGATTGATGATTTATGATTGATGATTGATGATATATGATTGATGATTGATGATTGATGGTTTATGATTTATGATTGATGATTGATGATTGATGATTCATGATTGATGATTGATGAATGATGATTGATGATTGATGTTTGATGATTGATGATTGATGATTGATGATTGATGATTGATTATTTATGATTGATGATTGATGATTGATGATTGATGATTGATGATTGATGGTTTATGATTCTTGATTGATGATTGATGATTGATGATTGATGGTTTATGATTTATGATTGATGATTGATGATTGATGATTGATGATTTATGATTGATGATTGATGATATATGATTGATGATTGATGGTTTATGACTTATGATTGATGATTGATGATTGATGATTGATGTTTGATGATTGATGATTGATGATTGATGATTGATGATTGATGATTGATGATTGACGATTGATGATTTATGATTGATGATTGATGATATATGATTGATGATTGATGATTGATGGTTTATGATTCATGATTGATGATTGATGATTGATGATTGATGATTGATGGTTTATGATTTATGATTGATGATTGATGATTGATGATTGATGATTGATGATTGATGATTGATGATTGATGATTGATGATTGATGATTGATGATTGATGGTTTATGATTTATGATTGATGATTGATGATTGATGATTGATGATTGATGATTGATGATTGATGATTGATGAATGATGATTGATGATTGATGTTTGATGATTGATGATTGATGATTGATGATTGATGATGATGATTGATGATTGATGATTGATGATTGATGATTGATGATTGATGATTGATGATTGATGATTGATGATTGATGATTGATGATTGATGATTGATGATTGATTATTTATGATTGATGATTGATGATATATGATTGATGATTGATGATTGATGATTGATGGTTTATGATTCATGATTGATGATTGATAATTCATGATTGATGATTGATGATTGATGATTGATGATTGATGATTGATGATTGATGATTGATGATTGATGATTGATGATTGATGATTGATGATTGATGATTGATGATTTATGATTGATGATTGATGATATATGATTGATGATTGATGGTTTATGACTTATGATTGATGATTGATGATTGATGATTGATGATTGATGATTGATGATTGATGATTCATGATTGATGATTGATGATTGATGATTGATGATTGATGATTGATGGTTTATGACTTATGATTGATGATTGATGATTGATGATTGATGATTGATGATTGATGATTCATGATTGATGATTGATGATTGATGATTGATGATTGATGATTGATGATTGATGATTGATAATTCATGATTGATGATTGATGATTGATGATTGATGATTGATGATTGATGATTGATGATTGATGATTGATGATTGATGATTGATGATTGATGATTGATGTTTGATGATTGATGATTGATGATTGATGATTGATGATTGATGATTGATGATTGATGATTGATGATTGATGTTTGATGATTGATGATTGATGATTGATGATTGATGATTGATGATTTATGATTGATGATTGATGATATACGATTGATGATTGATGATTGATGGTTTATGATTTATGATTGATGATTGATGATTGATGATTCATGATTGATGATTGATGATTGATGATTGATGATTGATGATTGATGATTGATGATATATTATTGATGATTGATGATTGATGGTTTATGATTGATGATTGATGATTGATGATTGATGATTGATGATTGATGATTGATGATTGATGTTTGATGATTGATGATTGATGATTGATGATTGATGATTGATGATTGATGATTGATGATTGATGATTGATGTTTGATGATTGATGATTGATGATTGATGATTGATGATTGATGATTTATGATTGATGATTGATGATATACGATTGATGATTGATGATTGATGGTTTATGATTTATGATTGATGATTGATGATTGATGATTGATGATTGATGATTGATGATTAATGATTAATGATTGATGATTGATGATTGATGATTGATGATTGATAATTCATGATTGATGATTGATGATTGAGGATTGATGATTGATGATTGATGATTGATGATTGATGATTGATGATTGATGATTGATGATTGATGATTGATGATTGATGATTGATGAATGATGATTGTTTATTGATGATTGATTATTGATGATTGATGATCGTTGATTGATGAGTGATGATTGATGATTGATGATTGATGATTGATGACTGAGGATTGATAATTGATGATTGATGATTGATGATTGATGATTGATGATTGATGATTGATGATTGATGAATGATGATCGATGATTGATGATTGATGATTGATGATTGATGATTGATGATTGATGATTGATGATCGATGATTGATGATTGATGATTGATGATTGATGATTGATGATTGATGATTGATGATTGATGATTGATGATTGATGATTGATGATTGATGATTGATGATTGATGATTGATGATTGATAATTCATGAATGATGATTGATGAATGATGTTTGATGATTGATGATTGATGATTGATGATTGATGATTGATGATTGATGACTGATGATTGATGATTGATGATTGAAGATTGCTGATTGATGATAGATGATTGATGATTGATGATTGATGATTGATGATTGATGATTGATGACTGATGATTGATGATTGATGATTGAAGATTGCTGATTGATGATAGATGATTGATGATTGATGATTGATGATTGATGATTGATTATTGATGATTGATGATTGATAATTGATGATTGATGATTGATGATTGATGATTTATGATTGATGATTGATGATATATGATTGAGGATTGATGATTGATGGTTTATGATTTATGATTGATGATTGATGATTGATGATTGATGATTGATGATTGATGTTTGATGATTGATGATTGATGAATGATGATTGATGATTGCTGATTGATGATTGATGATTGATGATTGATGATTGATGATTGATAATTCATGATTGATGATTGATGATTGATGATTGATTATTGATGATTGATGATTGATTATTGATGATTGATGATTGATGATTTATGATTGATGATTGATGATATATGGTTGATGATTGATGATTGATGGTTTATGATTTATGATTGATGATTAATGATTGATGATTGATGATTGATGATTGATGATTGATGATTGATGATTAATGATTGATGATTGCTGATTGATTATTGATGATTGATGATTGATAATTCATGATTGATGATTGATGATTGATGATTGATGATTGATGATTGATGATTTATGATTGATGATTGATGATATATGATTGATGATTGATGATTGATGGTTTATGATTTATGATTGATGATTGATGATTGATGATTGATGATTCATGATTGATGATTGATGAATGATGATTGATGATTGATGTTTGATGATTGATGATTGATGATTGATGATTGATGATTGATGATTGATGATTGATGATTGATGATTGATGATTGATGATTGATGATTGATGATTGATGATTGATGATTGATGATTGATGATTGATGATTTATGATTGATGATTGATGATATATGATTGATGATTGATGATTGATGGTTTATGATTCATGATTGATGATTGATGATTGATGATTGATGGTTTATGATTTATGATTGATGATTGATGATTGATGATTGATGATTGATGATTGATGATTGATGATTGATGATTGATGATTGATGATTGATGATTGATGATTGATGATTGATGATTGATGATTGATGATTGATGATTGATGATTAATGATTGATGATTGATGATTGATGATTGATGATTGATGATTGATGATTGATGAATGATGAAGGATGATTGATGATTGATGACTGATGATTGATGATTGATGATTGATGATTGATGATTGATGATTGATGATTGATTATTGATAATTCATGAATGATGATTGTTGATTGATGGTTGATGTTTGATGATAGATGATTGATGATTGATGATTGATGATTGATGATCGGTGATTGATGGTTGATGATTGTTGATTGATGATTGATGATTGATGATTGATGATTGATGATTGATGATTGATGATTGATGATTGATGATTGATTATAGATAATTCATGAATGATGATTGATGATTGATGTTTGATGTTTGATGATAGATGATTGAGGATTGATGGTTGATGATTGATGATTGATGATCGATGATTGATGGTTGATGATTGATGATTGATGATTGATGATTGATGACTGATGATTGATGATTGATGATTGATGATTGAAGATTGCTGATTGATGATAGATGATTGATGATTGATGGTTGATGATTGATGATTGATGATTGATGATTGATGATTGATGATTGATAATTGATGATTGATGATTGATGATTGATGATTGAAGATTGCTGATTGATGATTGATGATTGATGATTGATGATTGATGATTGATGATTGATGATTGATGATTGATGATTGATGATTGATTATTGATAATTCATGAATGATGATTGTTGATTGATGTTTGATGTTTGATGATAGATGATTGATGGTTGATGATTGTTGATTGATCATTGATAATTGATGATTGATAATTGATGATTGATGATTGAAGATTGCTGATTGATGATTGATGATTGATGATTGATGATTGATGATTGATGATTGATGATTGATGATTGATGATTGATAATTCATGAATGATGATTGTTGATTGATGGTTGATGATTGTTGATTGATGATTGATGATTGATGATTGATGATTGATGATTGATGATTGATGATTGATGATTGATGATTGATGATCGATGATTGATGATTGATGATTGATGATTGACGATTGATGATTGATGATTGAAGATTGCTGATTGATGATTGATGATTGATGATTGATGATTGATTATTGATAATTCATGAATGATGATTGTTGATTGATGATTGATGATTGATGATTGATGATTGATGATTGATGATTGATGATTGATGATGGATGATTGATGATTGATGATTGATGATTGATGATTGATGATTGATGATTGATGATTGATGATTGATGATTGATGATTGATGATTGATGATTGATGATTGACGATTGATGATTGATGATTGATGATTGATGATTGATGGTTGATGATTGATGATAGATGATTGATGATTGATGATTGATAATTCATGAATGATGATTGATGATTGATGTTTGATGATTGATGATTGATGATTGATGATTGATGATTGATGATTGATGATTGATGATTGATGACTGATGATTGATGATTGATGATTGATGATTGATGATTGATGATTGATGATTGATGATTGATGATTGATTATTGATAATTCATGAATGATGATTGTTGATTGATGTTTGATGTTTGATGATAGATGATTGATGATCGATGATTGATGATTGATGATCGGTGATTGATGGTTGATGATTGTTGATTGATGATTGATGATTGATGATTGATGATTGATGATTGATGATTGATGATTGATTATTGATAATTCATGAATGATGATTGATGATTGATGTTTGATGTTTGATGATAGATGATTGAGGATTGATGATTGATGATTGATGATCGATGATTGATGGTTGATGATTGATGATTGATGATTGATGATTGATGACTGATGATTGATGATTGATGATTGATGATTGAAGATTGCTGATTGATGATAGATGATTGATGATTGATGGTTGATGATTGATGATTGATGATTGATGATTGATGATTGATGATTGATAATTGATGATTGATGATTGATGATTGATGATTGAAGATTGCTGATTGATGATTGATGATTGATGATTGATGATTGATGATTGATGATTGATGATTGATTATTGATAATTCATGAATGATGATTGTTGATTGATGTTTGATGTTTGATGATAGATGATTGATGGTTGATGATTGTTGATTGATCATTGATAATTGATGATTGATAATTGATGATTGATGATTGAAGATTGCTGATTGATGATTGATGATTGATGATTGATGATTGATGATTGATGATTGATGATTGATAATTCATGAATGATGATTGTTGATTGATGTTTGATGTTTGATGATAGATGATTGATGGTTGATGATTGTTGATTGATGATTGATGATTGATGATTGATGATTGATGATTGATGATTGATGATTGATGATTGATGATCGATGATTGATGATTGATGATTGATGATTGACGATTGATGATTGATGATTGATGATTGATGATTGATGATTGATGATGGATGATTGATGCTTGATGATTGATGACTGATGATTGACGATTGATGATTGATGATTGATGATTGAAGATTGATGATTGGTGATTGATGATTGATGATTGATGATTGATGATTGATGATTTATGATTGATGATTGATGATTGATGATTGATGATTGATGATTGATGATTGATGATTGATGATTGTAGATTGTAGATTGATGATTGATGATTGATGATTGATGATTGATGATTTATGATTGCTGATTGATGATTGATGATTGATGATTGATGATTTATGATTGTTTCTTTATGATTGATGATAGACGATTGAAGATTGATGATTGATGATTGATGATTGATGATTGATGATTGATGATTGATGATTGATGGTTGATGATTGATGATTGATGATTTATGATTCTTAAGAGATGATTTATGATTGATGATTGATGATTGATGATTGATGATTGATAATTGATTATTGATGATTGATGATTTATGATTGTTTAGTTATGATTGATGATTGATGATTGAAGATTGACGATTGATGATTGATTATTGATGATTGATGATTGATGATGGATGATTGATGATTGATGATTGATGATTGATGATTGATGATTGATGATTGATGACTGGTGATTGATGATTGATGATTGTAATTTGATGATTGATGATTGATGATTGCTGATTGATGATTGATGATTGATGATTGATGATCGATGATTGATGATTGATGATTGATGATTGATGATTGATGATTGATGATTGATGATTGATGATTGATGATTGATGATTGATGATTTATGATTGATGATTGATGATATATGATTGATGATTGATGGTTTATGACTTATGATTGATGATTGATGATTGATGATTGATGATTGATGATTGATGATTGATGATTCATGATTGATGATTGATGATTGATGATTGATGATTGATGATTGATGATTGATAATTCATGATTGATGATTGATGATTGATGATTGATGATTGATGATTGATGATTGATGATTGATGATTGATGATTGATGATTGATGATATATTATTGATGATTGATGATTGATGATTGATGATTGATGATTGATGATTGATGATTGATGATTGATGATTGATGATTGATGTTTGATGATTGATGATTGATGATTGATGATTGATGATTGATGATTGATGATTGATGTTTGATGATTGATGATTGATGATTGATGATTGATGATTGATGATTGATGATTTATGATTGATGATTGATGATATACGATTGATGATTGATGATTGATGGTTTATGATTTATGATTGATGATTGATGATTGATGATTGATGATTGATGATTGATGATTGATGATTGATGATTAATGATTAATGATTGATGATTGATGATTGATGATTGATGATTGATAATTCATGATTGATGATTGATGATTGAGGATTGATGATTGATGATTGATGATTGATGATTGATGATTGATGATTGATGATTGATGATTGATGAATGATGATTGTTGATTGATGATTGATTATTGATGATTGATGATCGTTGATTGATGAGTGATGATTGATGATTGATGATTGATGATTGATGACTGAGGATTGATAATTGATGATTGATGATTGATGATTGATGATTGATGATTGATGAATGATGATCGATGATTGATGATTGATGATTGATGATTGATGATTGATGATTGATGATCGATGATTGATGATTGATGATTGATGATTGATGATTGATGATTGATGATTGATGATTGATGATTGATGATTGATGATTGATGATTGATGATTGATGATTGATGATTGATGATTGATGATTGATGATTGATGATTGATGATTGATGATTGATGATTGATGATTGATGATTGATGATTGATGATTGATAATTCATGAATGATGATTGATGAATGATGTTTGATGATTGATGATTGATGATTGATGATTGATGATTGATGATTGATGATTGATGACTGATGATTGATGATTGATGATTGAAGATTGCTGATTGATGATAGATGATTGATGATTGATGATTGATGATTGATGATTGATGACTGATGATTGATGATTGATGATTGATGATTGAAGATTCCTGATTGATGATAGATGATTGATGATTGATGATTGATGATTGATGATTGATGATTGATTATTGATGATTGATAATTGATGATTGATGATTGATGATTGATGATTTATGATTGATGATTGATGATATATGATTGAGGATTGATGATTGATGGTTTATCATTTATGATTGATGATTGATGATTGATGATTGATGATTGATGATTGATGATTGATGATTGATGATTGATGATTGATGTTTGATGATTGATGATTGATGATTGATGATTAATGATTGATGATTGCTGATTGATGATTGATGATTGATGATTGATGATTGATAATTCATGATTGATGATTGATGATTGATGATTGATTATTGATGATTGATGATTGATTATTGATGATTGATGATTGATGATTTATGATTGATGATTGATGATATATGGTTGATGATTGATGATTGATGGTTTATGATTTATGATTGATGATTAATGATTGATGATTGATGATTGATGATTGATGATTGATGATTGATGATTAATGATTGATGATTGCTGATTGATTATTGATGATTGATGATTGATAATTCATGATTGATGATTGATGATTGATGATTGATGATTGATGATTGATGATTTATGATTGATGATTTATGATATATGATTGATGATTGATGATTGATGGTTTATGATTTATGATTGATGATTGATGATTGATGATTGATGATTCATGATTGATGATTGATGAATGATGATTGATGATTGATGTTTGATGATTGATGATTGATGATTGATGATTGATGATTGATGATTGATGATTGATGATTGATGATTGATGATTGATGATTGATGATTGATGATTGATGATTGATGATTTATGATTGATGATTGATGATATATGATTGATGATTGATGATTGATGGTATATGATTCATGATTGATGATTGATGATTGATGATTGATGGTTTATGATTTATGATTGATGATTGATGATTGATGATTGATGATTGATGATTGATGATTGATGATTGATGATTGATGATTGATGATTGATGATTGATGATTGATGATTGATGATTAATGATTGATGATTGATGATTGATGATTGATGATTGATGATTGATGATTGATGATGGATGATTGATGATTGATGATTGATGATTGATGATTGATGATTGATGATTGATGATTGATGATTGATGATTGATGATTGATGATTGATGATGGATGATTGATGATTGATGATTGATGATTGATGATTGATGATTGATGATTGATGATTGATGATTGATGATTGATGATTGATGATTGATGATTGATGATTGATGATTGATGAATGATGATTGATGATTGATGATTGATGATTGATGATTGATGATTGACGATTGATGATTGATGATTGATGATTGATGATTGATGGTTGATGATTGATGATAGATGATTGATGATTGATGATTGATAATTCATGAATGATGATTGATGATTGATGTTTGATGATTGATGATTGATGATTGATGATTGATGATTGATGATTGATGATTGATGATTGATGATTGATGATTGATGATTGATGACTGATGATTGATGATTGATGATTGATGATTGATGATTGATGATTGATGATTGATGATTGATGATTGATGATTGATTATTGATAATTAATGAATGATGATTGTTGATTGATGTTTGATGTATGATGATAGATGATTGATGATTGATGATTGATGATTGATGATCGGTGATTGATGGTTGATGATTGTTGATTGAGGATTGATGATTGATGATTGATGATTGATGATTGATGATTGATGATTGATGATTGATGATTGATTATTGATAATTCATGAATGATGATTGATGTTTGATGTTTGATGATAGATGATTGAGGATTGATGATTGATGATTGATGATCGATGATTGATGGTTGATGATTGATGATTGATGATTGATGACTGATGATTGATGATTGATGATTGATGATTGAAGATTGCTGATTGATGATAGATGATTGATGATTGATGGTTGATGATTGATGATTGATGATTGATGATTGATGATTGATGATTGATGATTGATGATTGATGATTGATGATTGATGATTGATGATTGAAGATTGCTGATTGATGATTGATGATTGATGATTGATGATTGATGATTGATGATTGATGATTGATTATTGATAATTCATGAATGATGATTGTTGATTGATGTTTGATGTTTGATGATAGATGATTGATGGGTGATGATTGTTGATTGATCATTGATAATTGATGATTGATAATTGATGATTGATGATTGAAGATTGCTGATTGATGATTGATGATTGATGATTGATGATTGATGATTGATGATTGATGATTGATGATTGATGATTGATTATTGATAATTCATGAGTGATGATTGTTGATTGATGTTTGATGTTTGATGATAGATGATTGATGGTTGATGATTGTTGATTGATGATTGATGATTGATGATTGATGATTGATGATTGATGATTGATGATTGATGATCGATGATTGATGATTGATGATTGATGATTGACGATTGATGATTGATGATTGATGATTGATGATTGATGATGGATGATTGATGCTTGATGATTGATGACTGATGATTGACGATTGATGATTGATGATTGATGATTGAAGATTAATGATTGGTGATTGATGATTGATGATTGATGATTGATGATTGATGATTTATGATTGATGATTGATGATTGATGATTGATGATTGATGATTGATGATTGATGATTGATGATTGTAGATTGTAGATTGATGATTGATGATTGATGATTGATGATTGATGATTTATGATTGCTGATTGATGATTGATGATTGATGATTTATGATCGTTTCTTTATGATTGATGATAGACGATTGAAGATTGATGATTGATGATTGATGATTGATGATTGATGATTGATGATTGATGATTGATGATTGATGATTGATGGTTGATGATTGATGATTGATGATTTATGATTCTTAAGAGATGATTTATGATTGATGATTGATGATTGATGATTGATGTTTGATGATTGATAATTGATTATTGATGATTGATGATTTATGATTGTTTAGTTATGATTGATGATTGATGATTGAAGATTGACGATTGATGATTGATTATTGATGATTGATGATTGATGATGGATGATTGATGATTGATGATTGATGATTGATGACTGGTGATTGATGATTGATGATTGTAGATTGATGATTGATGATTGATGATTGCTGATTGATGATTGATGATTGATGATTGATGATCGATGATTGATGATTGATGATTGATGATTGATGATTGATGATTGATGATTGATGATTGATGATTGATGATTGATGATTGATGATTGATGATTGATGATTGATAATTGATGATTGATGATTGATGATTGAAGATTGCTGATTGATGATTGATGATTGATGATTGATGATTCATTATTGATAATTCATGAATGATGATTGTTGATTGATGTTTGATGTTTGATGATAGATGATTGATGGTTGATGATTGTTGATTGATGATTTATGATTGATGATTGATGATTGATGATTGATGATTGATGATTGATGATTGATGATTGATGATTGATGATTGATGATTGATGACTGATGATTGATGATTGATGATTGATGATTGATGATTGATTATTGATAATTCATGAATGATGATTGTTGATTGATGTTTTATGTTTGATGATAGATGATTGATGATTGATGATTGATGATCGGTGATTGATGGTTGATGATTGTTGAGTGATGATTGATGATTGATGATTGATGATTGTTGATTGATTATTGATAATTCATGAATGATGATTGATGATTGATGTTTGATGTTTGATGATAGATGATTGATGATTGATGATTGATGATTGATGATTGATGATCGATGATTGATGGTTGATGATTGATGATTGATGATTGATGATTGATGACTGATGATTGATGATTGATGATTGAAGATTGCTGATTGATGATAGATGATTGATGATTGATGATTGATGATTGATGATTGATGATTGATGATTGATAATTGACGATTGATGATTGATGATTGATGATTGAAGATTGCTGATTGATGATTGATGATTGATGATTGATGATTGATGATTGATGATTGATGATTGATGATTGATGATTGATGATTGATTATTGATAATTCATGAATGATGATTGTTGATTGATGTTTGATGTTTGATGATAGATGATTGATGGTTGATGATTGTTGCTTGATGATTGATAATTGATGATTGATAATTGATGATTGATGATTGAAGATTGCTGATTGATGATTGATGATTGATGATTGATGATTCATTATTGATAAATCATGAATGATGATTGTTGATTGATGTTTGATGTTTGATGATAGATGATTGATGGTTGATGATTGTTGATTGATGATTGATGATTGATGATTGATGATTGATGATTGATGATTGATGATTGATGATTGATGATCGATGATTGATGATTGATGATTGATGATTGATGATTGATGATTGACGATTGATGATTGATGATTGATGATTGATGATGGATGATTGATGTTTGTTGATTGATGACTGATGATTGACGATTGATGATTGATGATTGATGATTGATGATTGATGATTGTAGATTGATGATTGGTGATTGATGATTGATGATTGATGATTGATGATTTGTGATTGATGATTGATGATTGATGATTGATGATTGATGATTGATGATTGTAGATTGATGATTGATGATTGATGATTGATGATTTATGATTGCTGATTGATGATTGATGATTGATGATTTATGATTGTTTAGTTATGATTAATGATAGACGATTGATGATTGATGATTGATGATTGATGATTGATGATTGATGATTGATGATTGATGATTGATGATTGATGATTGATGATTGATGATTGATGATTGATGATTGATGATTGATGATTGATGATTGATGATTGATGATTGATGATTGATGATTGATGGTTGATGATTGATGATTGATGATTTATGATTCTTAAGTGATGATTTATGATTGATGATTGATGATTGATGATTGATAATTGATTATTGATGATTGATGATTTATGATTGTTTAGTTATGATTGATGATTGATGATTGAAGATTGACGATTGATGATTGATGATTGATGATTGATGATTGATGATGGATGATTGATGATTGATGATTGATGATTGATGATTGATGATTGATGGCTGGTGATTGATGATTGATGATTGTAGATTGATGATTGATGATTGATGATTGCTGATTGATGATTGATGATTGATGATTGATGATTGATGATTGATGATTGATGATTGATAATTGATGATTGATGATTGATGATTGTTAATTAATGATGAGCGATTGAATATTGATGAATGATGGGTTGATGATTGATGATTGATGATTGATGAGTGATGATTGACGATAGATGATTGATGATTGATGATTAATGATTGATTATTGATGATTTATGATTTATGATTGATGATTTATGATTGGTGATTGATGATTGATGATTGATGATTGATGATCGATGATTGATGATTGATGATTGATCATTGATGATTGATGAGTGATGATTGACGATTGATGATTGATGATTGATGATTGATGATTGAAGATTGATGAGTGATGATTGATGATTGATGATTGATGATTGATGATTGATGATTGAAGATAGCTGATCGATGATAGATGATTGATGATTGATGATTGATGACTGATGATTGATGATTGATGATTGATGATTGATGATTGATGATTGATGATTGATGATTGATGATTGATGATTGATGATTGATGATTGATGATTGATGATTGATGATTGATGATTGATGATTGATGATTGATGATTGATGATTGATGATTGATGATTGATGATTGATAATTCATGAATGATGATTGATGATTTATGTTTGATGATAGATGATTGATGATTGATGATTGATTATTGATGACCGATGATTGATGATTGATGATTGATAATTGATGATTGATGATTGATGATTGACGATTGATGATTGACGATTGATGTTTGATGACTGATGATTGATGATTGATTATTGATGATGGATGATTGATGATTGATGATTGATGATTGATGATTGATGTTTGATGATTGATGATTGGTGATTGATGATTGATGATTGATGATTGATGATCGATGATTGATGATTGATGATTGATGATTGATGATTTATGATTGATGATTGATGATTGATGATTGATGATTGATGATTGATGATTGATGATTGATGATTGATGATTGATGGGTGATGATTGATGATTGATGATTGATGAGTGATGATTAATGATTGATGATTGATGATTGATGATTGATGATTGATGATTGATGATTGATGATTGATGATTGATGATTGATGATTGATGATTGATGATCGATGATTGATGATTGATGATTGATAATTGATGATTGATGATTGATGATTGATGATTGATGATTGATGATTGATGATTGATGATTGATGATTGATTATTGATTATTGATGATTGATGATTGATGATTGATGATTGATGATTGATGATTGATGATTGATGATTGATGATTGATGAATGATGATTGATGATTGATGATTGATGATTGATTATTGATGATTGATGATCGTTGATTGATTAGTGATGATTGATGATTGATGATTGATGATTGATGATTGATAATTCATGAATGATGATTGTTGATATATGTTTGATGTTTGATGATAGATGATTGATGATTGATGATTGATGATTGATGATTGATGATCGATGATTGATGGTTGATGATTGTTGATTGATGATTGATGATTGATAATTGATGATTGATAATTGATGATCGATGATTGATGATTGATAATTGATGATTGATGATTGATTATTGATGATTGACGATTGATGATTGATTATTGATGATTGATGATTGATGATTGATGATTGATTATTGATAATTCATGAATGATGATTGATGATTGATGTTTGAAGTTTGATGATAGATGATTGATGATTGATGAATGATGATTGATGATCGATGATTGATGGTTGATGATTGATTATTGTTGATTGATGATTGATGATTGATGACTGATGATTGATGATTGATGATTGAAGATTGCTGATTGATGATAGATGATTGATGATTGATGATTGATGATTGATGATTGATGATTGATAATTTATGATTGATGATTGATGATTGAAGATTGCTGATTGATGATTGATGATTGATGATTGATTATTGATAATTCATGAATGATGATTGTTGATTGATGATTGATGTTTGATGATAGATGATTGATGGTTGATGATTGTTGATTGATGATTGATGATTGATGATTGATGATTGATGATTGATAATTGATGATTGAAGATTGCTGATTGATGATTGATGATTGATGATTGATGATTGATGATTGATGATTGATGATTGATTATTGATAATTCATGAATGATGATTTTTGATTGATGTTTGATGATAGATGATTGATGGTTGATGATTGTTGATTGATGATTGATGATTGATGATTGATGATTGATGATTGATGATTGATGTTCGATGATTGATGATTGATGATTGATGATTGACGATTGATGATTGATGATTGATGATTGATGATGGATGATTGATGATTGATGATTGAAGATTGATGATTGATGATTGATGATTGATGATTGATGATTGATGATTGATGATTGATGATTGATGATTGATGATTGATGATTGATGATTGATGATTGATGATTGATGATTGATGATTGATGATTGATGATTGATGATTGATAATTGATGATTGATGATTGATGATTGATTATTGATGATTGACGATTGATGATTGATGATTGATGATTGATTATTGATAATTCATGAATGATGATTGATGATTGATGTTTGATGTTTGATGATAGATGATTGATGATTGATGAATGATGATTGATGATCGATGATTGATGGTTGATGATTGATTATTGATGATTGATGATTGATGATTGATGACTGATGATTGATGATTGATGATTGAAGATTGTTGATTGATGATTGATGATAGTTGATTGATGATCGATGATTGATGATTGATGACTGATGATTGATAATTTATGATTGATGATTGATGATTGATGATTGAAGATTGCTGATCGATGATTGATGATTGATGATTGATGATTGATGATTGATTATTGATAATTCATGAATGATGATTGTTGATTGATGATTGATGTTTGATGATAGATGATTGATGGTTGATGATTGTTGATTGATGATTGATGATTGATGGTTGATGATTGATGATTGACGATTGATGATTGATGATTGATGATTGATGATTGATGATTGACGATTGATGATTGATGATTGATTATTGATGATTGATGATTTATGATTGTTTAGTTATGATTGATGATTGATGATTGACGATTGACGATTGACGATTGATGATTGATGATTGATGATTGATGATTGATGATTGATGATGGATGATTGATGATTGATGATTGATGACTGATGATTGATGATTGATGATTGTAGATTGATGATTGATGATTGATTATTGATGATTTATGATTTATGATTGATGATTTATGATTGATGATTGATGATTGATGATCGCTGATTGATGATTGATGATTGATGATTGATCATTGATGATTGATGAGTGATGATTGACGATTGATGATTGATGATTGATGATTGATGATTGATGATTGAAGATTGCTGATCGATGATAGATGATTGATGATTGATGATTGATGATTGATGATTGATGATTGATGATTGATGACTGATAATTGATGATTGATGTTTGATGATTGATAATTAATGATGAATGATTGAATATTGATGAATGATGGGTTGATGATTGATGATTGATGAGTGATGATTGACGATTAATGATTGATGATTGATGATTAATGATTGATTATTGATGATTTATGATTTATGATTGATGATTTATGATTGATGATTGATGATTGATGATTGATGATCGATGATTGATTATTGATGATTGATGGTTGATCGTTGATGATTGATGAGTGATGATTGACGATTGATGATTGATGATTGATGATTGATGATTGATGATTGATGATTGATGAGTGATGATTGATGATTGATGATTGATGATTGAAGATTGCTGATCGATGATAGATGATTGATGATTGATGATTGATGATTGATGATTGATGAATGATGATTGATGATTGATGATTGATGATTGATGATTGATGATTGATAATTCATGAATGATGATTGATGATTTATGTTTGATGATAGATGATTGATGATTGATGATTGATTATTGATGATTGATGATTGATGATTGATAATTGATTATTGATGATTGATGATTGACGATTGATGATTGACGATTGATATTTGATGACTGATGATTGATGATTGATTATTGATGATTGATGATTGATGATTTATGATTGATGATTGATGATAGATGATTGATGTTTGATGATTGATGATTGATGATTGATGATTGATGATTGATGATTGATGATTGATGATTGATGATTGATGATTGATGATTGATGGTTGATGATTGATGATTGATGATTAATGATTGATGATTGATGATTGATGATTGATGATTGATGATTGATGATTGATGATTGATGATTGATGATTGATGATTGATGATTGATGATTGATGATTGATGATTGATGATTGATGATTGATGATTGATGATTGATGATTGATAATTGATGATTGATGATTGTTGATTGATGATTGATGATTGATGATTGATGATTGATGATTGATGATTGATGATTGATGATTGATGATTGATGATTGATCATTGATGATTGATGATTGATGTTTGATGATTGATGATTGATGATTGATGATTGATGATTGATGATTGATGATTGATGATTGATGATTGATGATTGATGATTGATGATTGATGATTGATGATTGATGATTGATGATTGATGATTGATGATTGATGATTGATGATTGATGATTGATGATTGATGATTAATGATTGATGATTGATGATTGATGATTGATGATTGATGATTGATGATTGATGATTGATGATTGATGATTGATGATTGATGATTGATGATTGATGATTGATGATTGATAATTGATGATTGATGATTGTTGATTGATGATTGATGATTGATGATTGATGATTGATGATTGATGATTGATGATTGATGATTGATGATTGATGAGTGATGATTGATGATTGATGATTGATGATTGATGATTGATGATTGATGATTGATGATTGATGATTGATGTTTGATGATTGATGATTGATGATTGATGATTGTTGATTGATGATTGATGATTGATGATTGATGATTGATGATTGATGATTGATGATTGATGATTGATGATTGATGATTGATGATTGATGATTGATGATTGATGATTGATGATTGATGATTGATGATTGATGATTGATGATTGATGATTGATGATTAATGATTGATGATTGATGATTGATGATTGATGATTGATGATTGATGATTGATGATTGATGATTGATGATTGATGATTAATGATTGATGATTGATGATTGATGATTGATGATTGATGATTGATGATTGATGATTGATGATTGATGATTGATGATTGATGATTGATGATTGATGATTGATGATTGATGATTGATGATTGATGATTGATGATTGATGATTGATGATTGATGATTGATTATTGATGATTGATGATCGTTGATTGATGAGTGATGATTGATGATTGATGATTGATGATTGATGATTGATCACTGATGATTGATGAGTGATGATTGATGATTGATGATTGATGATTGATGATTGATGATGGATGATTGATGATTGATGATTGATGATTGATGATTGATGATTGATGATTGATGATTGATGATTGATGATTGATGATTGATAACTGATGATTGATGATTGATGATTGATGATTGATGATTGATGATTGATGATTGATGATTGATGATTGATGATTGATGATTGATGATTGATGATTGATGATTGATGATTGATGATTGATGATTGATGATTGATGATTGATGATTGATGATTGATGATTGATCATTAATGATTGATGTTTCATGACTGATGATTGAGGATTGATGATTGATTATGGATGATTGATGATTGATGATTGATGATTGATGGTTGATGGTTGATGATTGATGATTGATGATTGATCATTAATGATTGATGATTCATGACTGATGATTGATGATTGATTATGGATGATTGATGATTGATGATTGATGATTGATGATTGATAATTAATGATTGATGATTGATGATTGATGATTGATGATTGATGATTGATGATTGATGATTGATGATTGATGATTGATGATTGATGATTGATAATTGATGATTGATGATTGTTGATTGATGATTGATGATTGATGATTGATGATTGATGATTGATGATTGATGATTGATGATTGATGATTGATGAGTGATGATTGATGATTGATGATTGATGATTGATGATTGATGATTGATGATTGATGATTGATGATTGATGATTGATGTTTGATGATTGATGATTGATGATTGATGATTGTTGATTGATGATTGATGATTGATGATTGATGATTGATGATTGATGATTGATGATTGATGATTGATGATTGATGATTGATGATGGATGATTGATGATTGATGATTGATGACTGATGATTGATGATTGATGATTGATGATTGTAGATTGATGATTGATGATTGATGATTGATGATTGCTGATTGATGATTGATGATTGATGGTCTATGTTTGATGATTGATGATTGATGATTGATGATTGATGATTGATGAGTGATGATTGATGTGTGATGATTGATGATTGATGATTGATGATTGATGATTGATGATTGATGATTGATGATTGATGATTGATGATTGATGATTGATGATTGATGATTGATGATTGATGATTGATGATTGATGATTGATGATTGATGATTGATGATTGATGATTGATGATTGATGATTGATGATTGATGATTGATGATTGATGTTTGGCGATAATGATTGATGATTGATGATTGATGATTGATGACTGATGATTGATAATTGATGATTGATGATTGTTGATTGATGATTGATGATTGATGATTTATGAATGTTTAGTTATGATTGATGATTGATGATTGATGATAGATGATTGATGATTGATGATTGATGATTGATGATTGATGATTGATGATTGATGATTGATGATTGATGATTGATGATTGATGATTGATGATTGATGATTGATGATTGATGATTGATGATTGATGATTGATGATTGATGATTGATGATTGATGATTGATGATTGATGATTGATGATTGATGATTGATGATTGATGACTGATGATTGATGATTTATGATTGATGATTGATGATTGTAGATTGATGATTGATGATTGATGATTTATGATTGCTGATTGATGATTGATAATTGATGATTGATGATTGATGATTGATGATTGTTCAGTTATGATTAATGATTGATGATTGACGATTGATGATTGATGATTGATGATTGATGATGGATGATTGATGATTGATGATTGATGACTGATGATTGACGATTGATGATTGATAATTCATGAATGATGATTGTTGATTGATGATTGTAGATTGATGATTGATGATTGATGATTGATGATTGCTGATTGATGATTGATGATTGATGATTGATGATTGATGATGGATGATTGATGATTGATGATTGATGTTTGATGATTGATAATTAATGATGAGTGATTGATGATTGATGATTGATGATTTATGATTGTTTAGTTATGATTGATGATTGATGATTTATGATTCTTAAGTGATGATTTATGATTGATGATTGATGATTGATGATTGATTATTGATGATTGATGATTTATGATTGTTTAGTTATGATTGATGATTGATGATTGACGATTGACGATTGATGATTGATGATTGATGATTGATGATGGATGATTGATGATTGATGATTGATGACTGAAGATTGATGATTGATGATTGATGATTGATGATTGATGATTGTAGATTGATGATTGATGATTGATGATTGCTGATTGATGATTGATGATTGATGATTGATGATTGATAATTGATGATTGATGTTTGATGAGTGATAATTAATGATGAGTGATTGAATATTGATGAATGATGGTTATTGATTGATGATTGATGATTGATGATTGATGATTGAAGATTGATGATTTATGATTGATGATTGATGATTGATGATGAATGATTGATGACTGATGATTGATGATTGATGATTGATAATTGATGATTGATGATTGATGATTGATGATTGATGATTGACGATTGATGATTGACGATTGATGTTTGATGACTGATGATTGATGATTGATGATTGATGATTAATGATTGATGATTGATGATTGATGTTTGATGATTGATGATTGATGATTGATGATTGATGATATATGATATATGATTGATGATTGATGATTGATGATTGATGATTAATGATTGATGGTTGATGATTGATGATTGATGATTGATGATTCATGATTGATGATTGATGATTGATGATTGATGATTGATGATTGATGATTGATGATTGATGAATGATGATTGATGATTGATGATTGATTATTGATGATTGATGATCGTTGATTGATGATTGATGATTGATTATTGATGATTGATGATTGATGATTGATGATTGATTATTGATGATTGATGATTGATGATTGATGATTGATGATTGATGATTGATGATTGATGATTGATGATTGATGTTTGATGACTGATGATTGATGATTGATGATTGATGATTGATGATTGATGATTGATGATTGATGATTGATGATTGATGATTGATGATTGATGATTGATGATTGATAATTGATGATTGATGATTGATGATTGATGATTGATGATTGATGATTGATGATTGATGATTGATGATTGATGATTGATGAATGATGATTGATGTTTGATGATTGATGATTGATGATTGATGATTGATGAGTGATGATTGATGATTGATGATTGATGATTGATGTTTGATGATTGATGATTTATGATTGATGATTGATGATTGATGATTGATGATTGATGATTGATGATTGATGATTGATGATTGATGATTGTTGATTGCTGATTGATGATTGATGATTGATTATTGATGATTGATGATTGATGATTGATGATTGATCATTGATCATTGATGATTGATAATTGATGATTGATGATTGATGATTGATGATTGATGATTGATGATGATGATTGATGATTGATGATTGATGATTGATGATTGATGATTGATAATTGATGATTGATGATTGATGATTGATTATTGATGATTGATGATTGATGATTGATGATTGATGATTGATGATTGATGATTGATGATTGATGATTGATGGTTGATGATTGATGATTGATGATTGATGATATTTGATATATGATTGATGATTGATGATTGATGATTGATGATTAATGATTGATGGTTGATGATTGATGATTGATGATTGATGAGTGATGATTGATGATTGATGATTGATGATTGATGATTGATGATTGATGATTGATGATTGATGATTGATGATTGATGATTGATGATTGATGATTGATGATTGATGATTGATGATTGATGATTGATGATTGATGATTGATGATTGTTTAGTTATGATTGATGATTGATGATTGACGATTGACGATTGACGATTGATGATTGATGATTGATGATTGATGATTGATGATGGATGATTGATGATTGATGATTGATGACTGATGATTGATGATTGATGATTGATGATTGTAGATTGATGATTGATGATTGATAATTGATGATTTATGATTTATGATTGATGATTTATGATTGATGATTGATGATTGATGATCGCTGATTGATGATTGATGATTGATCATTGATGATTGATGAGTAATGATTGACGATTGATGATTGATGATTGATGATTGATGTTTGATGATTGATGATTGATGATTGATGATTGATGATTGATGATTGAAGATTGCTGATCGATGATAGATGATTGATGATTGATGATTGATGATTGATGATTGATGATTGATGATTGATGATTGATGACTGATAATTGATGATTGATGTTTGATGATTGATAATTAATCATGAGTGATTGAATATTGATAAATGATGGGTAGATGATTGATGATTGATGAGTGATGATTGACGATTTATGATTGATGATTGATGATTAATGATTGATTATTGATGATTTATGATTTATGATTAATGATTGATGATTGATATTTGACGATTGATGATTGATGATTGATGATTGATGATTGATGATTGATGAATGATGATTGATGATTGATGATTGATGATTGATGATTGATAATTCATGAATGATGATTGATGATTTATGTTTGATGATAGATGATTGATGATTGATGATTGATTATTGATGATTGATGATTGATGATTGATAATTGATTATTGATGATTGATGATTGACGATTGATGATTGACGATTGATGTTTGATGACTGATGATTGATGATTGATTATTGATGATTGATGATTGATGATTTATGATTGATGATTGATGATAGATGATTGATGTTTGATGATTGATGATTGATGATTGATGATTGATGATTGATGATTGATGATTGATGATTGATGATTGATGATTGATGATTGATGATTGATGATTGATGATTGATGATTGATGGTTGATGATTGATGATTGATGATTAATGATTGATGATTGATGATTGATGATTGATGATTGATGATTGATGATTGATGATTGATGTTTGATGATTGATGATTGATGATTGATGATTGATGATTGATGATTGATGATTGATGATTGATGATTGATGATTGATGATTGATGATTGATGATTGATGATTGATGATTGATGATTGATGATTGATGATTGATGATTGATGATTGATGATTGATGATTGATGATTGATGTTCGATGATTGATGATTGATGATTGATGATTGATGATTGATGATTGATGATTGATGATTGATGATTGATGATTGATGATTGACGATTGATGTTTGATGATTGATGATTGATGATTGATGATTGATGATTGATGATTGATGATTGATGATTGATGATTGATGATTGATGATTGATGATTGATGATTGATGATTGATGATTGATGATTGATGATTGATGATTGATGATTGATGATTGATGATTGATGATTGATGATTGATGATTGATGATTGATGATTGATGATTGATGATTGATGATTGATGATTGATGATTGATGATTGATGATTGATGATTGATGATTGATGATTGATGATTGATGATTGATGATATTTGATATATGATTGATGATTGATGATTGATGATTGATGATTGATGATTTATGATTGATGATTGATGATTGATGATTGATGATTGATGATTTATGAATGTTTAGATATGATTGATGATTGATGATAGATGATTGATGACTGATGATTGATGATTGATGATTGATGATTGATGATTGATGATTGATGATTGATGATTGATGATTGATGATTGATGATTGATGATTGATGATTGATGATTGATGATTGATGATTGATGATTGATGATTGATGATTGATGATTGATGATTGATGACTGATGATTGATGATTTATGATTGATGATTGTAGATTGATGATTGATGATTGATGATTTATGATTGCTGATTGATGATTGATAATTGATGATTGATGATTGATGATTAATGATTGTTTAGTTATGATTAATGATTGATGATTGACGATTGATGATTGATGATTGATGATTGATGATGGATGATTGATGATTGATGATTGATGACTGATGATTGACGATTGATGATTGATAATTCATGAATGATGATTGTTGATTGATGATTGTAGATTGATGATTGATGATTGATGATTGATGATTGCTGATTGATGATTGATGATTGATGATTGATGATTGATGATTGATGATGGATGATTGATGATTGATGATTGATGTTTGACGATTGATAATTAATGATGAGTGATTGATGATTGATGATTGATGATTTATGATTGTTTAGTTATGATTGATGATTGATGATTTATGATTCTTAAGTGATGATTTATGATTGATGATTGATGATTGATTATTGATGATTGATGATTTATGATTGTTTAGTTATGATTGATGATTGATGATTGACGATTGACGATTGATGATTGATGATTGATGATTGATGATGGATGATTGATGATTGATGATTGATGACTGAAGATTGATGATTGATGATTGATGATTGATGATTGATGATTGATGATTGTAGATTGATGATTGATGATTGATGATTGCTGATTGATGATTGATGATTGATGATTGATGATTGATGATTGATGATTGATGATTGATGATTGATGATTGATGATTGATGATTGATGATTGATGATTGATGATTGATGATTGATGATTGATGATTGATGATTGATGATTGATGATTGATGATTGATGATTGATGATTGATGATTGATGATTGATGATTGATGATTGATGATATTTGATATATGATTGATGATTGATGATTGATGATTGTAGATTGATGATTGATGATTGATGATTGCTGATTGATGATTGATGATTGATGATTGATGATTGATGATTGATGATTGATGATTGATGATTGATGATTGATGATTGATGATTGATGATTGATGATTCATGATTGATGATTGATGATTGATGATTGATGATTGATGATTGTTGATTGATGATTGATGTTTGATGATAGATGATTGATGGTTGATGATTGTTGATTGATGATTGATGATTGATGATTGATGATTGATAATTGATGATTGAAGATTGCTGATTGATGATTGATGATTGATGATTGATGATTGATGATTGATGTTCGATGATTGATGATTGATGATTGATGATTGACGATTGATGATTGATGATTGATGATTGATGATGGATGATTGATGATTGATGATTGAAGATTGATGATTGATGATTGATGATTGATGATTGATGATTGATGATTGATGATTGATGATTGATGATTGATGATTGATGATTGATGATTGATGATTGATGATTGATGATTGATGATTGATGATTGATGATTGATAATTGATGATTGATGATTGATTATTGATGATTGACGATTGATGATTGATGATTGATGATTGATTATTGATGATTGATGATTGATGATCGATGATTGATGATTGATGATCGATGATTGATGATTGATGATTGATGATTGACGATTGATGATTGATGATTGATGATTGATGATTGATGATGGATGATTGATGCTTGATGATTGATGACTGATGATTGACGATTGATGATTGATGATTGATGATTGATGATTGATGATTGTAGATTGATGATTGGTGATTGATGATTGATGATTGATGATTGATGATTTATGATTGATGATTGATGATTGATGATTGATGATTGATGATTGATGATTGTAGATTGATGATTGATGATTGATGATTGATGATTGATGATTTATGATTGCTGATTGATGATTGATGATTGATGATTGATGATTTATGATTGTTTAGTTATGATTGATGATAGACGATTGATGATTGATGATTGATGATTGATGATTGATGATTGATGATTGATGATTGATGATTGATGATTGATGATTGATGATTGATGATTGATGGTTGATGATTGATGATTGATGATTTATGATTCTTAAGTGATGATTTATGATTGATGATTGATGATTGATGATTGATGATTGATGATTGTTGATTGATGATTGATGTTTGATGATAGATGATTGATGGTTGATGATTGTTGATTGATGATTGATGATTGATGATTGATGATTGATAATTGATGATTGAAGATTGCGGATTGATGATTGATGATTGATGATTGATGATTGATGATTGATGATTGATGTTCGATGATTGATGATTGATGATTGATGATTGACGATTGATGATTGATGATTGATGATTGATGATGGATGATTGATGATTGATGATTGAAGATTGATGATTGATGATTGATGATTGATGATTGATGATTGATGATTGATGATTGATGATTGATGATTGATGATGGATGATTGATGATTGATGGTTGATGATTGATGATTGATGATTGAAGATTGATGATTGATGATTGATGATTGATGATTGATGATTGATAATTGATGATTGATGATTGATTATTGATGATTGACGATTGATGATTGATGATTGAAGATTGACGATTGATGATTGATGATTGATGATTGATGATTGATGATTGATGATTGATGATTGATGATGGATGATTGATGATTGATGATTGATGATTGATGATTGATGACTGGTGATTGATGATTGATGATTGTAGATTGATGATTGATGATTGATGATTGCTGATTGATGATTGATGATTGATGATTGATGATTGATGATTGATGATTGATAATTGATGATTGATGATTGATGATTGATAATTAATGATGAGCGATTGAATATTGATGAATGATGGGTTGATGATTGATGATTGATGATTGATGATTGATGAGTGATGATTGACGATTGATGATTGATGATTGATGATTAATGATTGATTATTGATGATTTATGATTTATGATTGATGATTTATGATTGATGATTGATGATTGATGATTGATGATTGATGATCGATGATTGATGATTGATGATTGATCATTGATGATTTATGAGTGATGATTGACGATTGATGATTGATGATTGATGATTGATGATTGAAGATTGATGAGTGATGATTGATGATTGATGATTGAAGATAGCTGGTCGATGATAGATGATTGATGATTGATGATTGATGACTGATGATTGATGATTGATGATTGATGATTGATGATTGATGATTGATGATTGATGATTGATGATTGATGATTGATGATTGATGATTGATGATTGATAATTCATGAATGATGATTGATGATTTATGTTTGATGATAGATGATTGATGATTGATGATTGATTATTGATGACCGATGATTGATGATTGATGATTGATAATTGATGATTGATGATTGATGATTGACGATTGATGATTGACGATTGATGTTTGATGACTGATGATTGATGATTGATTATTGATGATGGATGATTGATGATTGATGATTGATGATTGATGATTGATGATTGATGTTTGATGATTGATGATTGGTGATTGATGATTGATGATTGATGATTGATGATCGATGATATATGATTGATGATTGATGATTGATGATTTATGATTGATGATTGATGATTGATGATTGATGATTGATGATTGATGATTGATGGGTGATGATTGATGATTGATGATTGATGATTGATGATTAATGATTGATGATTGATGATTGATGATTGATGATTGATGATTGATGATTGATGATTGATGATTGATGATTGATGATTGATGATTGATGATTGATGATTGATGATCGATGATTGATGATTGATGATTGATGATTGATGATTGATGATTGATGATTGATGATTGATGATTGATGATTGATGATTGATGATTGATGATTGATGATATTTGATATATGATTGATGATTGATGATTGATGATTGATGATTGATGATTGATGATTTATGATTGATGATTGATGATTGATGATTGATGATTGATGATTGATGATTGATGATTGATGATTGATGATTGATGATTGATGATTGATGATTGATGATTGATGATTGATGATTGATGATTGATGATTGATGATTGATTATTGATGATTGATGATCGTTGATTGATGAGTGATGATTGATGATTGATGATTGATGATTGATGATTGATCACTGATGATTGATGAGTGATGATTGATGATTGATGATTGATGATTGATGATTGATGATTGATGATGGATGATTGATGATTGATGATTGATGATTGATGATTGATGATTGATGATTGATGATTGATGATTGATAACTGATGATTGATGATTGATGATTGATGAGTGATGATTGATGATTGATGATTGATGATTGATGATTGATGATTGATGATTGATGATTGATGATTGATGACTGATAATTGATGATTGATGTTTGATGATTGATAATTAATGATGAGTGATTGAATATTGATGAATGATGGGTTGATGATTGATGATTGATGAGTGATGATTCACGATTAATGATTGATGATTGATGATTAATGATTGATTATTGATGATTTATGATTTATGATTGATGATTGATGATTGATATTTGACGATTGATGATTGATGATTGATGATTGATGATTGATGATTGATGATTGATGATTGATGATTGATGATTGATGAATGATGATTGATGATTGATGATTGATGATTGATGATTGATAATTCATGAATGATGATTGATGATTTATGTTTGATGATAGATGATTGATGATTGATGATTGATGATTGATGATTGATGATTGATGATTGATGATTGATGATTGATGATTGATGATTGATGATTGATGATTGATGATTGATGATTGATGATTGATGATTGATGATTGATGATTGATGATTGATGATTGATGATTGATGATTGATGATTGATGATATTTGATATATGATTGATGATTGATGATTGATGATTGATGATTTATGATTGATGATTGATGATTGATGATTGATGATTGATGATTGATGATTGATGATTGATGATTGATGATTGATGATTGATGATTGATGATTGATGATTGATGATTGATGATTGATGATTGATGATTGATGATTGATGATTGATGATTGATTATTGATGATTGATGATCGTTGATTGATGAGTGATGATTGATGATTGATGATTGATGATTCATGATTGATCACTGATGATTGATGAGTGATGATTGATGATTGATGATTGATGATTGATGATTGATGATTGATGATTGATGATGGATGATTGATGATTGATGATTGATGATTGATGATTGATGATTGATGATTGATAACTGATGATTGATGATTGATTATGGATGATTGATGATTGATGATTGATGATTGATGATTGATGATTGATGATTGATGATTGATGATTGATAATTAATGATTGATGTTTGATGATTGATGATTGATGATTGATGATTGATGATTGATCATTGATGATTGATGATTGATGATTGATGATTGATGATTGATGATTGATGATTGATGATGGATGATTGATGATTGATGATTGATGACTGATGATTGATGATTGATGATTGATGATTGTAGATTGATGATTGATGATTGATGATTGATGATTGCTGATTGATGATTGATGATTGATGATCTATGTTTGATGATTGATGATTGATGATTGATGATTGATGATTGATGAGTGATGATTGATGTGTGATGATTGATGATTGATGATTGATGATTGATGATTGATGATTGATGATTGATGATTGATGATTGATGATTGATGATTGATGATTGATGATTGATGATTGATGATTGATGATTGATGATTGATGATTGATGATTGATGATTAATGATTGATGATTGATGATTCATGATTGATGATTGATGATTGATGATTGATGATGGATGATTGATGATTGATCATTAATGATTGATGTTTCATGACTGATGATTGATGATTGATGATTGATTATGGATGATTGATGATTGATGATTGATGATTGATGATTGATGGTTGATGATTGATGATTGATGATTGATCATTAATGATTGATGATTCATGACTGATGATTGATGATTGATTATGGATGATTGATGATTGATGATTGATGATTGATGATTGATGATTGATAATTAATGATTGATGTTTGATGATTGATGATTGATGATTGATCATTGATGATTGATGATTGATGATTGATGATTGATGATTGATGATTGATGATTGATGATGGATGATTGATGATTGATGATTGATGACTGATGATTGATGATTGATGATTGATGATTGATGATTGTAGATTGATGATTGATGATTGATGATTGATGATTGCTGATTGATGATTGATGATTGATGATCTATGTTTGATGATTGATGATTGATGATTGATGATTGATGATTGATGATTGATGATTGATGAGTGATGATTGATGTGTGATGATTGATGATTGATGATTGATGATTGATGATTGATGATTGATGATTGATGATTGATGATTGATGATTGATGATTGATGATTGATGATTGATGATTGATGATTGATGATTGATGATTGATGATTGATGATTGATGATTGATGATTGATGATTGATGATTGATGATTGGCGATAATGATTGATGATTGATGATTGATGATTGATGACTGATGATTGATGATTGATGATTGATGATTGTTGATTGATGATTGATGATTGATGATTTATGAATGTTTAGTTATGATTGATGATTGATGATTGATGATAGATGATTGATGATTGATGATTGATGATTGATGATTGATGATTGATGATTGATGATTGATGATTGATGATTGATGATTGATGATTGATGATTGATGATTGATGATTGATGATCGATGATTGATGATTGATGATTGATGATTGATGATTGATGATTGATGATTGATGATTGATGATTGATGATTGATGATTGATGATTGATGATTGATGATTGATGATTGATGATTGATGATTGATGATTGATGATTGATGATTGATGATTGATGATTGATGATTGATGATTGATGATTGATTATTGATGATTGATGATCGTTGATTGATGAGTGATGATTGATGATTGATGATTGATCACTGATGATTGATGAGTGATGATTGATGATTGATGATTGATGATTGATGATTGATGATTGATGATGGATGATTGATGATTGATGATTGATGATTGATGATTGATGATTGATGATTGATGATTGATGATTGATGATTGATGATTGATAACTGATGATTGATGATTGATGATTGATGATTGATGATTGATGATTGATGATTGATGATTGATGACTGATAATTGATGATTGATGTTTGATGATTGATAATTAATGATGAGTGATTGAATATTGATGAATGATGGGTTGATGATTGATGATTGATGAGTGATGATTCACGATTAATGATTGATGATTGATGATTAATGATTGATTATTGATGATTTATGATTTATGATTGATGATTGATGATTGATATTTGACGATTGATGATTGATGATTGATGATTGATGATTGATGATTGATGATTGATGATTGATGATTGATGATTGATGATTGATGATTGATGATTGATGAATGATGATTGATGATTGATGATTGATGATTGATAATTCATGAATGATGATTGATGATTTATGTTTGATGATAGATGATTGATGATTGATGATTGATGATTGATGATTGATGATTGATGATTGATGATTGATGATTGATGATTGATGATTGATGATTGATGATTGATGATTGATGATTGATGATTGATGATTGATGATTGATGATTGATGATTGATGATTGATGATTGATGATATTTGATATATGATTGATGATTGATGATTGATGATTGATGATTTATGATTGATGATTGATGATTGATGATTGATGATTGATGATTGATGATTGATGATTGATGATTGATGATTGATGATTGATGATTGATGATTGATGGTTGATGATTGATGATTGATGATTGATGATTGATGATTGATGATTGATGATTGATGATTGATGATTGATGATTGATGATTGATTATTGATGATTGATGATCGTTGATTGATGAGTGATGATTGATGATTGATGATTGATGATTGATCACTGATGATTGATGAGTGATGATTGATGATTGATGATTGATGATTGATGATTGATGATTGATGATGGATGATTGATGATTGATGATTGATGATTGATGATTGATGATTGATGATTGATGATATTTGATATATGATTGATGATTGATGATTGATGATTGATGATTGATGATTGATGATTTATGATTGATGATTGATGATTGATGATTGATGATTGATGATTGATGATTGATGATTGATGATTGATGATTGATGATTGATGAGTGATGATTGATGATTGATGATTGATGATTGATGATTGATGATTGATGATTGATGATTGATGAATGATGATTGATGATTGATGATTGATTATTGATGATTGATGTTCGTTGATTGATGAGTGATGATTGATGATTGATGATTGATGATTGATGATTGATGATTGATGATTGATTATTGATTATTGATGATTGATGATTGATGATTGATGATTGATGATTGATGATTGATGATTGATGATTGATGATTGATGATTGATGATTGATGTTTGATGACTGATGATTGATGATTGATTATTGATGATTAATGATTGATGATTGATGATTGATGTTTGATGATTGATGATTGATGGTTGATGATTGATGATTGATGATTGATGATTGATGATTGATGATTGATGATTGATGATTGATGATTGATGATTGATGATTGATGTTTGATGACTGATGATTGATGATTGATTATTGATGATTAATGATTGATGATTGATGATTGATGTTTGATGATTGATGATTGATGGTTGATGATTGATGATTGATGATTGATGATTGATGATTGATGATTGATGATTGATGATTGATGATTGAAGATTGATGATTGATGATTGATGATTGATGATTGATGATTGATGTTTGATGATTGATGATTGATGATTGATGATAGATGATTGATGATTGATGATTGATGATTGATGATTGATGAAAGATGGTTGATGATTGATGATTGATGATTGATGATTGATTATTGATGATTGACGATTGATGATTGATGATTGATGATTGATGGTAATGATTGATGATTGATGATTGATGATTGATGATTGACGATTGATGATTGATGATTGATGATTGATGATTGATGATTGATGATTGATGATTGATGATTGATCATTGATGATTGATGATTGATGATTGATGATTGATGATTGATGATTGATGATTGATGATTGATGATTGATGATTGATGATTGATGATTGATGATTGATGATTGATGATTGATGATTGATGATTGATGATTGATGATTGATGATTGATGATTGATGATTGATGATTGATGATTGATGATTGATGATTGATGATTGATGATTGATGATTGATGATTGATGATTGATGATTGATGATTGATGATTGATGATTGATGATTGATGATTGATGAATGATGATTGATGATTGATGATTGATTATTGATGATTGATGATCGTTGATTGATGAGTGCTGATTGATGATTGATGATTGATGATTGATGATTGATAATTGATGATTGATGATTGATGAATGATGATTGATGATTGATGATTTATGATTGATTATTGATGATTGTAGATCGTTGATTGATGAGTGATGATTGATGATTGATTATTGATTATTGATGATTGATGATTGATGATTGATGATTGATGATTGATGATTGATGATTGATGATTGATGATTGATGATTGATGATTGATGATTTATGATTGATGATTGATGATTGATGATGGATGATTGATGATTGATGATTGATGACTGATAATTGATTATTGATGATTGATGATTGATGATTGATGATTGATGATTGATGATTGATGATTGATTATTGATGATTGATGATTGATGATTGATGATTGATGATTGATGATTGAAGATTGGTGATTGATGATTGATGATTGATGATTGATAATTGATGATTGATGATTGATGATTGATGATTGATGATTGATGATTGATGACTGATGATTGATGATTGATGATTGATGATTAATGATTGATGATTGATAATTGATGACCGATAATTGATTATTTATGACTGATGATTGATGATTGATGATTCATGATTGATGATTGATGATTGATGATTGATGATTGATGATTGATGATTGATGATTGATGATTGATGATTGATGATTGATGATTGATGATTGATGATTGATGATTGATGTTTGATGATTGATGATTGATGATTAACGATTGAGAATTGACGATTGATAATTGATGACTGATGATTGATGATTGATGATTGATGATTGATGATTGATGATTGATGATTGATGAATGATGATTGATGATTGATGATTGATGATTGATGATTTACGATTGATGACTGATGATCGATGATTGATAATTCATGAATGTTGATTGATGATTGATGTTTGATGTTTGATGATTGATGATTGATGATTGATGATTGATGATTGATGTTTGATGATTGATGAGTGATGATTGATGATTGATGATTGATGATTGATGATTGATGATTGATGAATGATGATTGATGATTGATGATTGATGATTGATTATTGATGATTGATGTTCGTTGATTGATGAGTGATGATTGATGATTGATGATTGATGATTGATGATTGATGATTGATGATTGATGATTGATTATTGATTATTGATGATTGATGATTGATGATTGATGATTGATGATTGATGATTGATGATTGATGATTGATGATTGATAATTGACGATTGATGATTGATGATTGATGATTGAAGATTGCTGATTGATGATTGATGATTGATGATTGATGATTGATGATTGATGATTGATGATTGATGATTGATGATTGATGATTGATGATTGATGATTGATGATTGATGATTGATGATTGATGATTGATGAATGATGATTGATGATTTATGATTGATTTTTGATGATTGTAGATCGTTGATTGATGAGTGATGATTGATGATTGATGATTGATGATTGATGATTGATTATTGATTATTGATTATTGATGATTGATGATTGATGATTGATGATTGATGATTGATGATTGATGATTGATGATTGATGATTGATGATTGATGATTGATGATTGATGATTGATGATTGATGATTGATGATTGATGATTGATGATTGATGATTGATGATTGATGATTGATGAATGATGATTGATGATTGATGATTGATTATTGATGATTGATGTTCGTTGATTGATGATTGATGATTGATGATTGATGATTGATGATTGATGATTGATGATCGATGAATGATGATTGATGATTGATGATTTATGATTGATTATTGATGATTGTAGATCGTTGATTGATGAGTGATGATTGATGATTGATGATTGATGATTGATGATTGATGATTGATTATTGATTATTGATTATTGATTATTGATGATTGATGATTGATGATTGATGATTGATGATTGATGATTGATGATTGATGATTGATGTTTGATGATTGATGAGTGATGATTGATGATTGATGATTGATGATTGATGATTGATAATTGATGAATGGTGATTGATGATTGATGATTGATGATTGATTATTGATGATTGATGTTCGTTGATTGATGAGTGATGATTGATGATTGATGATTGATGATTGATGATTGATGATTGATGATTGATGATTGATTATTGATGATTGATGATTGATGATTGATGATTGATGATTGATGATTGATGATTGATGATTGATGATTGATGATTGGTGATTGATGATTGATGATTGATGATTGATGATTGATGATTGATGATTGATGATTGATGATTGATGATTGATGATTGATGATTGATGATTGATGATTGATGATTGATGATTGATGATTGATGATTGATGATTGATGATTGATGATTGATGATTGATGATTGATGATTGATGATTGATGATTGATGATTGATGATTGATGATTGATGAATGATGATTGATGATTGATGATTTATGATTGATTATTGATGATTGTAGATCGTTGATTGATGATTGATGATTGATGATTGATGATTGATGATTGATGATTGATGATTGATGATTGATTATTGATTATTGATTATTGATTATTGATGATTGATGATTGATGATTGATGATTGATGATTGATGATTGATGACTGATGATTGATGATTGATGATTGATGATTGATGATTGATGATTGATGATTGATGATTGATGATTGATGATTGATGATTGATGATACATGAATGATGATTGATGATTGATGATTGATTATTGATGATTGATGTTCGTTGATTGATGAGTGATGATTGATGATTGATGATTGATGATTGATGATTGATGATTGATGATTGATGATTGATGATTGATTATTGATGATTGATGATTGATGATTGATGATTGATGATTGATGATTGATGATTGATGATTGATGATTGATGTTTGATGACTGATGATTGATGATTGATTATTGATGATTAATGATTGATGATTGATGATTGATGTTTGATGATTGATGATTGATGATTGTTGATTGATGATTGATGATTGATGATTGATGATTGATGATTGATGATTGAAGATTGATGATTGATGATTGATGATTGATGATTGATGATTGATGATTGATGATTGATGATTGATGATTGATGATTGATGATTGTTGATTGCTGATTGATGATTGATGATTGATTATTGATGATTGATGATTGATGATTGATGATTGATGATTGATGATTGATAATTGATGATTGATGATTGATGATTGATGATTGATGATTGATGATTGATGATTGATGATTGATGATTGATGATTGATGATTGATGATTGATGATTGATGATTGATGATTGATGATTGATGATTGATGATTGATGATTGATGATTGATGATTGATGATTGATGATTGATGATTGATGATTGATGATTGATGATTGATGATTGATGATTGATGAATGATGATTGATGATTGATGATTGATTATTGATGATTGATGATCGTTGATTGATGAGTGCTGATTGATGATTGATGATTGATGATTGATAATTGATGATTGATGAATGATGATTGATGATTGATGATTTATGATTGATTATTGATGATTGTAGATCGTTGATTGATGAGTGATGATTGATGAGTGATGATTGATGATTGATGTTTGATTATTGATTATTGATGATTGATGATTGATGATTGATGATTGATGATTGATGATTGATGATTGATGATTGATGATTGATGATTGATGATTGATGATTGATGATTGATGATTGATGATTGATGATTGATGATTGATGATTGATGATTTATGATTGATGATTGATGATTGATGATGGATGATTGATGATTGATGATTGATGATTGATGATTGATGATTGATGATTAATGATTGATGATTGATGATTGATGATTGATGATTGATGATTGATGATTGATGATTGAAGATTGGTGATTGATGATTGATGATTGATGATTGATGATAATGATTGATGATTGATGATTGATGATTTATGACTGATGATTGATGATTGATGATTGATGATTGATGATTGATGATTAATGATTGATGATTGATAATTGATGACCGATGATTGATTATTTATGACTGATGATTGATGATTGATGATTGATGATTGATAATTGATGATTGATGATTGATGAATGATGATTGATGATTGATGATTTATGATTGATTATTGATGATTGTAGATCGTTGATTGATGAGTGATGATTGATGAGTGATGATTGATGATTGATGTTTGATTATTGATTATTGATGATTGATGATTGATGATTGATGATTGATGATTGATGATTGATGATTGATGATTGATGATTGATGATTGATGATTGATGATTGATGATTGATGATTTATGATTGATGATTGATGATTGATGATTGATGATTGATGATTGATGATTTATGATTGATGATTGATGATTGATGATTGATGATTGATGATTGATGATTGATGATTAATGATTGATGATTGATGATTGATGATTGATGATTGATGATTGATGATTGAAGATTGGTGATTGATGATTGATGATTGATGACTGCTAATTGATGATTGATGATTGATGATTGATGATTGATGATTGATGATTGATGATTGATGATTGATGATTAATGATTGATGATTGATGATTGATGATTGATGATTGATGATTGATGATTGATGATTGATGATTGAAGATTGGTGATTGATGATTGATGATTGATGATTGATGATTGATGATAATGATTGATGATTGATGATTGATGATTGATGACTGATGATTGATGATTGATGATTGATGATTGATGATTAATGATTGATGATTGATAATTGATGACCGATGATTGATTATTTATGACTGATGATTGATGATTGATGATTCATGATTGATGATTGATGATTGATGATTGATGATTGATGATTGATGATTGATGATTGATGATTGATGATTGATGATTGATGATTGATGATTGATGATTGATGATTGATGATTGATGATTGATGATTGATGATTGATGATTGATGATTGATGATTGATGATTGATGATTGATGATTGATGATTGATGACTGATGATTGGTGATTGATAATTCATGAAGGATGAATGATGATTGATGTTTGATGATTGATGATTGATGATTGATGATTGATGATTGATGATTGATGATTGATGTTTGATGATTGATGATTGATGATTACCGATTGAGAATTGACGATTGATAATTGATGACTGATGATTGATGATTGATGATTGATGATTGATGATTGATGATTGATGATTGATGAATGATGATTGATGATTGATGATTGATGATTGATGATTTAAATTTGATGACTGATGATTGATGATTGATAATTCATGAATGTTGATTGATGATTGATGTTTGATGTTTGATGATTGATGATTGATGATTGATGATTGATGTTTGATGATTGATGAGTGATGATTGATGATTGATGATTGATGATTGATGATTGATGATTGATAATTGATGATTGATGATTGATGATTGATGATTGATGATTGATGATTGATGATTGATGATTGATGATTGATGATTGATGATTGATGATTGATGATTGATGATTGATGATTGATGATTGATGGTTGATGATTGATGATTGATGATTGATGATTGATGATTGATGATTGATGATTGATGATTGATGATTGATGATTGATGATTGATGATTGATGATTGATGATTGATGAATGATGATTGATGATTGATGATTTATGATTGATTATTGATGATTGTAGATCGTTGATTGATGAGTGATGATTGATGATTGATGATTGATGATTGATGATTGATTATTGATTATTGATTATTGATTATTGATTATTGATTATTGATGATTGATGATTGATGATTGATGATTGATGATTGATGATTGATGATTGATGATTGATGATTGATGATTGATGATTGATGATTGATGATTGATGATTGATGGTTGATGATTGATGATTGATGATTGATGATTGATGATTGATGATTGATGATTGATGATTGATGATTGATGATTGATGATTGATGATTGATGATTGATGATTGATGAATGATGATTGATGATTGATGATTTATGATTGATTATTGATGATTGTAGATCGTTGATTGATGAGTGATGATTGATGATTGATGATTGATGATTGATGATTGATTATTGATTATTGATTATTGATGATTGATGATTGATGATTGATGATTGATGATTGATGATTGATGATTGATGATTGATGATTGATGATTGATGATTGATGATTGATGATTGATGATTTATGATTGATGATTGATGATTGATGATGGATGATTGATGATTGCTGATTGATGATTGATGATTGATGATTGATGATTGATGATTGATGACTGATGATTGATGATTGATGATTGATGATTGATGATTAATGATTGATGATTGATAATTGATGACCGATGATTGATTATTTATGACTGATGATTGATGATTGATGATTGATGATTGATGATTGATGATTGATGATTGACGATTGATGATTGATGATTGATGATTGATGATTGATGATTGATGATTGATGATTGATGATTGATGATTGATGATTGATGACTGATGATTGATGATTGATGATTGATGATTGATGATTAATGATTGATGATTGATAATTGATGACCGATGATTGATTATTTATGACTGATGATTGATGATTGATGATTGATGATTGATGATTGATGATTGATGATTGATGACTGATGATTGATGATTGATGATTGATGATTGATGATTGATGATTAATGATTGATGATTGATAATTGATGACCGATGATTGATTATTTATGACTGATGATTGATGATTGATGATTGATGATTGATGATTGATGATTGATGATTGATGATTGATGATTGATGATTGATGATTGATGATTGATGATTGATGATTGATGATTGATGATTGATGATTGATGATTGATGATTGATGATTGATGATTGATGATTGATGATTTATGATTGATGATTGATGATTGATGATGGATGATTGATGATTGCTGATTGATGATTGATGATTGATGATTGATGATTGATGATTGATGATTGATGATTGATGATTGATGATTGATGATTGATGATTGATGATTTATGATTGATGATTGATGATTGATGATGGATGATTGATGATTGCTAATTGATGATTGATGATTGATGATTGATGATTGATGATTGATGATTGATGATTGATGATTAATGATTGATGATTGATAATTGATGACCGATGATTGATTATTTATGACTGATGATTGATGATTGATGATTGATGATTGATGATTGATGATTGATGATTGATGATTGATGATTGATGATTGATGATTGATGATTGATGATTGATGACTGATGATTGATGATTGATGATTGATGATTAATGATTGATGATTGATAATTGATGACCGATGATTGATTATTTATGACTGATGATTGATGATTGATGATTGATGATTGATGATTGATGATTGATGATTGATGATTGATGATTGATGATTGATGATTGATGATTGATGATTGATGATTGATGATTTATGATTGATGATTGATGATTGATGATGGATGATTGATGATTGCTGATTGATGATTGATGATTGATGATTGATGATTGATGATTGATGATTGATGATTGATGATTGATGATTGATGATTGATGATTGATGATTGATGATTGATGATTGATGGTTGATGATTGATGATTGATGATTGATGATTGATGATTGATGATTGATGATTGATGATTGATGATTGATGAATGATGATTGATGATTGATGATTTATGATTGATTATTGATGATTGTAGATCGTTGATTGATGAGTGATGATTGATGATTGATGATTGATGATTGATGATTGATTATTGATTATTGATTATTGATTATTGATTATTGATGATTGATGATTGATGATTGATGATGGATGATTGATGATTGATGATTGATGACTGCTAATTGATGATTGATGATTGATGATTGATGATTGATGATTGATGATTGATGATTGATGATTGATGATTGATGATTGATGATTAATGATTGATGATTGATGATTGATGATTGATGATTGATGATTGAAGATTGGTGATTGATGATTGATGATTGATGATTGATGATAATGATTGATGATTGATGATTGATGATTGATGATTGATGACTGATGATTGATGATTGATGATTGATAATTGATGATTGATGATTAATGATTGATGATTGATAATTGATGACCGATGATTGATTATTTATGACTGATGATTGATGATTGATGATTCATGATTGATGATTGATGATTGATGATTGATGATTGATGATTGATGATTGATGATTGATGATTGATGATTGATGATTGATGATTGATGATTGATGATTGATGATTGATGATTGATAATTCATGAAGGATGAATGATGATTGATGTTTGATGATTGATGATTGATGATTGATGATTGATGGTTGATGATTGATGATTGATGATACATGATTGATGTTTGATGATTGATGATTGATGATTACCGATTGAGAATTGACGATTGATAATTGATGACTGATGATTGATGATTGATGATTGATGATTGATGATTGATGATTGATGATTGATGATTGATGAATGATGATTGATGATTGATGATTGATGATTGATGATTTAAATTTGATGACTGATGATTGATGATTGATAATTCATGAATGTTGATTGATGATTGATGTTTGATGTTTGATGATTGATGATTGATGATTGATGATTGATGTTTGATGATTGATGAGTGATGATTGATGATTGATGATTGATGATTGATGATTGATAATTGATGATTGATGATTGATGATTGATGATTGATGATTGATGATTGATGATTGATGATTGATGATTGATGATTGATGATTGATGATTGATGATTGATGATTGATGATTGATGATTGATGATTGATGGTTGATGATTGATGATTGATGATTGATGATTGATGATTGATGATTGATGATTGATGATTGATGATTGATGATTGATGATTGATGATTGATGAATGATGATTGATGATTGATGATTTATGATTGATTATTGATGATTGTAGATCGTTGATTGATGAGTGATGATTGATGATTGATGATTGATGATTGATGATTGATGATTGATGATTGATGATTGATGATTGATGGTTGATGATTGATGATTGATGATTGATGATTGATGATTGATGATTGATGATTGATGATTGATGAATGATGATTGATGATTGATGATTGATGATTGATGATTTAAATTTGATGACTGATGATTGATGATTGATAATTCATGAATGTTGATTGATGATTGATGTTTGATGATTGATGATTGATGATTGATGATTGATGATTGATGATTGATAATTGATGATTGATGATTGATGATTGATGATTGATGATTGATGATTGATGATTGATGATTGATGATTGATGATTGATGATTGATGATTGATGATTGATGATTGATGATTGATGATTGATGATTGATGATTGATGATTGATGATTGATGATTGATGATTGATGATTGATGATTGATGATTGATGATTGATGATTGATGATTGATGATTGATGATTGATGATTGATGAATGATGATTGATGATTGATGATTGATTATTGATGATTGATGATCGTTGATTGATGAGTGCTGATTGATGATTGATGATTGATGATTGATAATTGATGATTGATGATTGATGAATGATGATTGATGATTGATGATTTATGATTGATTATTGATGATTGTAGATCGTTGATTGATGAGTGATGATTGATGATTGATGTTTGATTATTGAGTATTGATGATTGATGATTGATGATTGATGATTGATGATTGATGATTGATGATTGATGATTGATGATTGATGATTGATGATTGATGATTGATGATTGATGATTGATGATTGATGATTGATGATTTATGATTGATGATTGATGATTGATGATTGAAGGTTGATTGATGATTGATGATTGATGACTGCTAATTGATGATTGATGATTGATGATTGATGATTGATGATTGATGATTGATGATTGATGATTGATGATTGATGATTAATGATTGATGATTGATGATTGATGATTGATGATTGATGATTGATGATTGATGATTGACGATTGATGATTGATGATTGATGATTGATGATTGATGATTGATGATTGAAGATTGATGATTGATGATTGATGATTGATGATTGATGATTGATGATTGATCATTGATGATTCATGATTGATGATTGATGATTGATGATTGATGATTGATGACTGATGATTGATGATTGATGATTCATGATTGATGATTGATGATTGATGATTGATGATTGATGATTGATGATTGATGATTGATGATTGGTGATTGATAATTCATGAAGGATGAATGATGATTGATGTTTGATGATTGATGATTGATGATTGATGATTGATGATTGATGATTGATGATTGATGTTTGATGATTGATGATTGATGATTGATGATTGATGATTGATGATTGATGATTGGTGATTGATAATTCATGAAGGATGAATGATGATTGATGTTTGATGATTGATGATTGATGATTGATGATTGATGATTGATGATTGATGATTGATGTTTGATGATTGATGATTGATGATTACCGATTGAGAATTGACGATTGATAATTGATGACTGATGATTGATGATTGATGATTGATGATTGATGATTGATGATTGATGATTGATGATTGATGAATGATGATTGATGATTGATGATTGATGATTGATGATTTAAATTTGATGACTGATGATTGATGATTGATAATTCATGAATGTTGATTGATGATTGATGTTTGATGTTTGATGATTGATGATTGATGATTGATGATTGATGATTGATGTTTGATGATTGATGAGTGATGATTGATGATTGATGATTGATGATTGATGATTGATGATTGATGATTGATAATTGATGATTGATGATTGATGATTGATGATTGATGATTGATGATTGATGATTGATGATTGATGATTGATGATTGATGATTGATGATTGATGATTGATGATTGATGATTGATGATTGATGATTGATGGTTGATGATTGATGATTGATGATTGATGATTGATGATTGATGATTGATGATTGATGATTGATGATTGATGATTGATGATTGATGAATGATGATTGATGATTGATGATTTATGATTGATTATTGATGATTGTAGATCGTTGATTGATGAGTGATGATTGATGATTGATGATTGATGATTGATGATTGATGATTGATTATTGATTATTGATTATTGATTATTGATTATTGATGATTGATGATTGATGATTGATGATTGATGATTGATGATTGATGATTGATGATTGATGATTGATGATTGATGATTGATGATTGATGATTGATGATTGATGATTGATGATTGATGATTGATGATTGATGATTTATGATTGATGATTGATGATTGATGATGGATGATTGATGATTGCTGATTGATGATTGATGATTGATGATTGATGATTGATGATTGATGATTGATGATTGATGATTGATGATTGATGATTGATGATTGATGATTGATGATTGATGGTTGATGATTGATGATTGATGATTGATGATTGATGATTGATGATTGATGATTGATGATTGATGAATGATGATTGATGATTGATGATTTATGATTGATTATTGATGATTGTAGATCGTTGATTGATGAGTGATGATTGATGATTGATGATTGATGATTGATGATTGATGATTGATTATTGATTATTGATTATTGATTATTGATGATTGATGATTGATGATTGATGATTGATGATTGATGATTGATGATTGATGATTGATGATTGATGATTGATGATTGATGATTGATGATTGATGATTTATGATTGATGATTGATGATTGATGATGGATGATTGATGATTGCTGATTGATGATTGATGATTGATGATTGATGATTGATGATTGATGACTGATGATTGATGATTGATGATTGATGATTGATGATTAATGATTGATGATTCATAATTGATGACCGATGATTGATTATTTATGACTGATGATTGATGATTGATGATTGATGATTGATGATTGATGATTGATGATTGATGATTGATGATTGATGATTGATGATTGATGATTGATGATTGATGATTGATGATTGATGATTGATGATTGATGATTGATGATTGATGATTGATGATTGATGATTGATGATTGATGATTGATGATTGATGACTGATGATTGATGATTGATGATTGATGATTGATGATTAATGATTGATGATTGATAATTGATGACCGATGATTGATTATTTATGACTGATGATTGATGATTGATGATTGATGATTGATGATTGATGATTGATGATTGATGATTGATGATTGATGACTGATGATTGATGATTGATGATTGATGATTAATGATTGATGATTGATAATTGATGACCGATGATTGATTATTTATGACTGATGATTGATGATTGATGATTGATGAGTGATGATTGATGATTGATGATTGATGATTGATGATTGATGATTGATGATTGATGATTGATGATTGATGATTGATGATTGATGATTGATGATTGATGATTGATGATTGATGATTGATGATTGATGATTGATGATTGATGATTGATGATTGATGATTGATGATTGATGATTTATGATTGATGATTGATGATTGATGATGGATGATTGATGATTGCTGATTGATGATTGATGATTGATGATTGATGATTGATGATTGATGACTGATGATTGATGATTGATGATTGATGATTGATGATTAATGATTGATGATTGATAATTGATGACCGATGATTGATTATTTATGACTGATGATTGATGATTGATGATTGATGATTGATGATTGATGATTGATGATTGATGATTGATGATTGATGATTGATGATTGATGATTGATGATTGATGATTGATGATTGATGATTGATGATTGATGATTGATGACTGATGATTGATGATTGATGATTGATGATTAATGATTGATGATTGATAATTGATGACCGATGATTGATTATTTATGACTGATGATTGATGATTGATGATTGATGATTGATGATTGATGATTGATGATTGATGATTGATGATTGATGATTGATGATTGATGATTGATGATTGATGATTGCTAATTGATGATTGATGATTGATGATTTATGATTGATGATTGATGATTGATGATGGATGATTGATGATTGCTGATTGATGATTGATGATTGATGATTGATGATTGATGATTGATGATTGATGATTGATGATTGATGATTGATGATTGATGATTGATGATTGATGGTTGATGATTGATGATTGATGATTGATGATTGATGATTGATGATTGATGATTGATGAATGATGATTGAGGATTGATGATTTATGATTGATTATTGATGATTGTAGATCGTTGATTGATGAGTGATGATTGATGATTGATGATTGATGATTGATGATTGATTATTGATTATTGATTATTGATTATTGATTATTGATTATTGATTATTGATGATTGATGATTGATGATTGATGATGGATGATTGATGATTGATGATTGATGACTGCTAATTGATGATTGATGATTGATGATTGATGATTGATGATTGATGATTGATGATTGATGATTGATGATTGATGATTGATGATTGATGATTGATGATTAATGATTGATGATTGATGATTGATGATTGATGATTGATGATTGATGATTGATGATTGAAGATTGGTGATTGATGATTGATGATTGATGATTGATGATTGATGATTGATGATAATGATTGATGATTGATGATTGATGATTGATGATTGATGACTGATGATTGATGATTGATAATTGATGATTGATGATTGATGATTGATGATTAATGATTGATGATTGATAATTGATGACCGATGATTGATTATTTATGACTGATGATTGATGATTGATGATTCATGATTGATGATTGATGATTGATGATTGATGATTGATGATTGATGATTGATGATTGATGATTGATGATTGATGATTGATGATTGATGATTGATGATTGATGATTGATGATTGATGATTGATGATTGATGATTGATGATTGATGATTGATGATTGATGATTGATGATTGATGATTGATGATTGATGATTGATGATTGATGATTGATGATTGATGATTGATGATTGATGATTGATGATTGATGATTGATAATTCATGAAGGATGAATGATGATTGATGTTTGATGATTGATGATTGATGATTGATGATTGATGATTGATGATTGATGATTGATGTTTGATGATTGATGATTGATGATTACCGATTGAGAATTGACGATTGATAATTGATGACTGATGATTGATGATTGATGATTGATGATTGATGATTGATGAATGATGATTGATGATTGATGATTGATGATTGATGATTTAAATTTGATGACTGATGATTGATGATTGATAATTCATGAATGTTGATTGATGATTGATGTTTGATGTTTGATGATTGATGATTGATGATTGATGATTGATGTTTGATGATTGATGAGTGATGATTGATGATTGATGATTGATGATTGATGATTGATGATTGATAATTGATGATTGATGATTGATGATTGATGATTGATGATTGATGATTGATGATTGATGATTGATGATTGATGATTGATGATTGATGATTGATGATTGATGATTGATGATTGATGATTGATGGTTGATGATTGATGATTGATGATTGATGATTGATGATTGATGATTGATGATTGATGATTGATGATTGATGATTGATGAATGATGATTGATGATTGATGATTTATGATTGATTATTGATGATTGTAGATCGTTGATTGATGAGTGATGATTGATGATTGATGATTGATGATTGATGATTGATTATTGATTATTGATTATTGATGATTGATGATTGATGATTGATGATTGATGATTGATGATTGATGATTGATGATTGATGATTGATGATTGATGATTGATGATTGATGATTGATGATTGATGATTTATGATTGATGATTGATGATTGATGATGGATGATTGATGATTGCTGATTGCTGATTGATGATTGATGATTGATGATTGATGATTGATGATTGATGATTGATGATTGATGATTGATGATTGATGATTGATGATTGATGGTTGATGATTGATGATTGATGATTGATGATTGATGATTGATGATTGATGATTGATGATTGATGATTGATGAATGATGATTGATGATTGATGGTTTATGATTGATTATTGATGATTGTAGATCGTTGATTGATGAGTGATGATTGATGATTGATGATTGATGATTGATGATTGATGATTGATTATTGATTATTGATTATTGATTATTGATGATTGATGATTGATGATTGATGATTGATGATTGATGATTGATGATTGATGATTGATGATTGATGATTGATGATTGATGACTGATGATTGATGATTTATGATTGATGATTGATGATTGATGATGGATGATTGATGATTGCTGATTGATGATTGATGATTGATGATTGATGATTGATGATTGATGACTGATGGTTGATGATTGATGATTGATGATTGATGATTAATGATTGATGATTGATAATTGATGACCGATGATTGATTATTTATGACTGATGATTGATGATTGATGATTGATGATTGATGATTGATGATTGATGATTGATGATTGATGATTGATGATTGATGATTGATGATTGATGACTGATGATTGATGTTTGATGATTGATGATTGATGATTACCGATTGAGAATTGACGATTGATAATTGATGACTGATGATTGATGATTGATGATTGATGATTGATGATTGATGAATGATGATTGTTGATTGATGATTGATGATTGATGATTTAAATTTGATGACTGATGATTGATGATTGATAATTCATGAATGTTGATTGATGGTTGATGTTTGATGTTTGATGATTGATGATTGATGATTGATGATTGATGTTTGATGATTTATGAGTGATGATTGATGATTGATGATTGATGATTGATAATTGATGATTGATGATTGATGATGGATGATTGATGATTGATGATTGATGATTGATGATTGATGATTGATGATTGATGATTGATGATTGATGATTGATGATTGATGATTGATGGTTGATGATTGATGATTGATGATTGATGATTGATGATTGATGATTGATGATTGATGATTGATGAATGATGATTGATGATTGATGATTTATGATTGATTATTGATGATTGTAGATCGTTGATTGATGAGTGATGATTGATGATTGATGATTGATGATTGATGATTGATGATTGATTATTGATTATTGATTATTGATTATTGATTATTGATTATTGATGATGGATGATTGATGATTGCTGATTGATGATTGATGATTGATGATTGATGATTGATGATTGATGATTGATGATTGATGATTGATGATTGATGATTGATGATTGATGATTGATGATTGACGATTGATGATTGATGATTGATGATTGATGATTGATGGTTGATGATTGATGATTGATGATTGATGATTGATGATTGATGATTGATGATTGATGATTGATGATTGATGATTGATGATTGATGATTGATGAATGATGATTGATGATTGATGATTTATGATTGATTATTGATGATTGTAGATCGTTGATTGATGAGTGATGATTGATGATTGATGATTGATGATTGATGATTGATGATTGATTATTGATTATTGATTATTGATGATTGATGATTGATGATTGATTATTGATGATTGATGATTGATGATTGATGATTGATGATTGATGATTGATGATTGATGATTTATGATTGATGATTGATGATTGATGATTGATGATTGATGATTGCTGATTGATGATTGATGATTGATGATTGATGATTGATGATTGATGATTGATGATTGATGATTGATGATTGATGATTGATGGTTGATGATTGATGATTGATGATTGATAGTTGATGATTGATGATTGATGATTGATGATTGATAATTGATGATTGATGATTGATGATTGATGATTGATGATTGATGATTGATGATTGATGAATGATGATTGATGATTGATGATTTATGATTGATTATTGATGATCGTAGATCGTTGATTGATGAGTGATGATTGATGATTGATGATTGATGATTGATTATTGATTATTGATGATTGATGATTGATGATTGATGATTGATGATTGATGATTGATGATTGATGATTGATGATTGATGATTGATGATTTATGATTGATGATTGATGATTGATGATGGATGATTGATGATTGATGATTGATGACTGATAATTGATGATTGATGATTGATGATTGATGATTGATGATTGATGATTGATGATTGATGATTGATGATTGAAGATTGGTGATTGATGATTGATGATTGATGATTGATGATTGATGATTGATGATAATGATTGATGATTGATGATTGATGATTGATGATTGATGACTGATGATTGATGATTGATGATTGATGATTGATGATTAATGATTGATGATTGATAATTGATGACCGATGACTGATTATTTATGACTGATGATTGATGATTGATGATTCATGATTGATGATTGATGATTGATGATTGATGATTGATGATTGATGATTGATGATTGATGATTGATGATTGATGATTGATGATTGATGATTGATGATTGATGATTGATAATTGATGATTGATGATTGATGATTGATGATTGATGATTGATGATTGATGATTGATGATTGATGATTGATGATTGATGATTGATGATTGATGATTGATGATTGATGATTGATGATTGATGATTGATGATTGATGATGAATGATTTACGATTGATGACTGATGATTGATGATTGATAATTCATGAATGTTGATTGATGTTTGATGTTTGATGATTGATGATTGATGATTGATGATTGATGTTTGATGATTGATGATTGATGATTGATGATTGATGATTGATGATTGATGATTGATGATTGATGATTGATGATTGATGATTGATGATTGATGATTGTAAGATTGATGATTGATGTTAGATGATTGATGATTGATGATAGATGATTGATGATTGATGATTGATGATTGATGATTGATGATTGATGATTGATGATTGATGATTGATGATTGATGATTGATGATTGATGATTGATGATTGATGATTGATGATTGATGATGAATGATTTACGATTGATGACTGATGATTGATGATTGATAATTCATGAATGTTGATTGATGTTTGATGATTGATGATTGATGATTGATGATTGATGATTGATGATTGATGTTTGATGATTGATGATTGATGATTGATGATTGATGATTGATGATTGATGATTGATGATTGATGATTGATGATTGATGATTGATGATTGATGATTGATGATTGATGATTGATGATTGATGATTGATGATTGATGACCGATGATTGATTATTTATGACTGATGATTGATGATTGATGATTCATGATTGATGATTGATGATTGATGATTGATGATTGATGATTGATGATTGATGATTGATGATTGATGATTGATGATTGATGATTGATGATTGATGATTGATGATTGATGATGAATGATTTACGATTGATGACTGATGATTGATGATTGATAATTCATGAATGTTGATTGATGTTTGATGTTTGATGATTGATGATTGATGATTGATGATTGATGTTTGATGATTGATGATTGATGATTGATGATTGATGATTGATGATTGATGATTGATGATTGATGTTTGATGATTGATGATTGATGATTGATGATTGATTATTGATGATTGATGATCATTGATTGATGAGTGATGATTGATGATTGATGATTGATGATTGATCATTGATGATTCATGATTGATGATTGATGATTGATGATTGATGATTGATGATTGAAGATTGATGACTTATGATTGATGATTGATGATTGATGATTGATGATTGATGATTGATGATTGATGATTGATGATTGATCACTGATGATTGATGAGTGATGATTGATGATTGATGATTGATGATTGATGATTAATGATTGATGATTGATGATTGATGATTGATGATTGATGATTGATGATTGATGATTGATGATTGATGATTGATGATTGCTGATTGATGATTGATAATTAATGATTGATGATTGATGATTGATGATTGATGATTGATGATTGATGATTGATGATTGATGATTGATGATTGATGATTGATGATTGATGATTGATGATTGATCATTAATGATTGATGATTCATGACTGATAATTGATGATTGATAATTGATTATGGCTGATTGATGATTGGTGTTTGATGATTGATTACTGATGATTGATAATTCATGAATGTTGATTGATGTTTGATGTTTGATGATTGATGATTGATGATTGATGATTGATGTTTGATGATTGATGATTGATGATTGATGATTGATGATTGATGATTGATGATTGATGATTGATGATTGATGATTGATGATTGATGATTGATGATTGATGATTGTAAGATTGATGATTGATGTTAGATGATTGATGATTGATGATAGATGATTGATGATTGATGATTGATGATTGATGATTGATGATTGATGATTGATGATTGATGATTGATGATTGATGATTGATGATTGATGATTGATGATTGATGATTGATGATTGATGATTGATGATTGATGATTGATGATTGATGATGAATGATTTACGATTGATTACTGATGATTGATGATTGATAATTCATGAATGTTGATTGATGTTTGATGATTGATGATTGATGATTGATGATTGATGATTGATGTTTGATGATTGATGATTAATGATTGATGATTGATGATTGATGATTGATGATTGATGATTGATGATTGATGATTGATGATTGATGATTGATGATTGATGATTGATGATTGATGATTGTAAGATTGATGATTGATGTTAGATGATTGATGATTGATGATTGATGATTGATGATTGATGATTGATGATTGATGATTGATGATTGATGATTGATGATTGATGATTGATGATTGATGATTGATGATTGATGATGAATGATGAATGATTTACGATTGATGACTGATGATTGATGATTGATAATTCATGAATGTTGATTGATGTTTGATGATTGATGATTGATGATTGATGATTGATGATTGATGTTTGATGATTGATGATTGATGATTGATGATTAATTATTGATGATTTATGATTGATGATTGATGATTGATGTTTGATGATTGATGATTGATGATTGATGATTGATTATTGATGATTGATGATCATTGATTGATGAGTGATGATTGATGATTGATGATTGATGATTGATCATTGATGATTCATGATTGATGATTGATGATTGATGATTGATGATTGATGATTGAAGATTGATGACTTATGATTGATGATTGATGATTGATGATTGATGATTGATGATTGATGATTGATGATTGATCACTGATGATTGATGAGTGATGATTGATGATTGATGATTGATGATTGATGATTGATGATTGATGATTGATGATTGATGATTGATGATTGATGATTGATGATTGATGATTGATGATTGATAATTAATGATTGATGATTGATGATTGATGATTGATGATTGATGATTGATGATTGATGATTGATGATTGATCATTAATGATTGATGATTCATGACTGATAATTGATGATTGATAATTGATTATGGCTGATTGATGATTGGTGTTTGATGATTGATTACTGATGATTGATGATTGTAGATTGATGATTGATGAGTGATGACTGATGATTGATAATTGATGATTGATAATTGATGATTGATGATTGATGATTGATAATTGATGATTGATGATTGATGATTGATGATTGATGATTGATAATTAATGATTGATGTTTGATGATTGATGATCGATGATAGATGATTGATGATTGATGATTGATGATTGATGATTGATGATTGATGATTGATGATTGATGATTGATGATTGATCATTGATGATTGATGATTGATGATTGATGATTGATGATTGATGATTGATGATTGATGATTGATGATGGATGATTGATGATTGATGATTGATGACTGATGATTGATGATTGATGATTGATGATTGATGATTGATGATTGTAGATTGATGATTGATGATTGATGATTGCTGATTGATGATTGCTGATTGATGATTGATGATTGATGATTGATGATTGATGATTGATGATTGATGATTGATGATTGATGATTGATGATTGATGATTGATGATTGATGATTGATGATTGATGATTGATGATTGATGATTGATGATTGATGGTTGATAATTCATGAATGATGATTGATGATTGATGATTGATGTTTGATGTTTGATGATTGATGATTGATGATTGATGATTGATGATTGATGATTGATGATTGATGATTGATGATTGATGATTGATGATTGTAGATTGATGATTGATGATTGATGATTGCTGATTGATGATTGCTGATTGATGATTGATGATTGATGATTGATGATTGATGATTGATGATTGATGATTGATGATTGATGATTGATGATTGATGATTGATGATTGATGATTGATGATTGATGATTGATGATTGATGATTGATGATTGATGATTGATGATTGATGATTGATGATTGATGGTTGATAATTCATGAATGATGATTGATGATTGATGATTGATGTTTGATGTTTGATGATTGATGATTGATGATTGATGATTGATGATTGATGACTGATGATTGATGATTGATAATTCATGAATGTTGATTGATGTTTGATGATTGATGATTGATGATTGATGATTGATGATTGATGATTGATTTTGATGATTGATGATTGATGATTGATGATTGATGATTGATGATTGATGATTGATGATTGATGATTGATGATTGATGATTGATGATTGATGATTGATGATTGATGATTGATGATTGTAAGATTGATGATTGATGTTAGATGATTGATGATTGATGATTGATGATTGATGATTGATGATTGATGATTGATGATTGATGATTGATGATTGATGATTGATGATGAATGATGAATGATTTACGATTGATGACTGATGATTGATGATTGATAATTCATGAATGTTGATTGATGTTTGATGATTGATGATTGATGATTGATGATTGATGTTTGATGATTGATGATTGATGATTGATGATTGATGATTAATTATTGATGATTGATGATTGATGATTGATGATTGATGTTTGATGATTGATGATTGATGATTGATGATTGATTATTGATGATTGATGATCATTGATTGATGAGTGATGATTGATGATTGATGATTGATGATTGATCATTGATGATTCATGATTGATGATTGATGATTGATGATTGATGATTGATGATTGATGATTGAAGATTGATGACTTATGATTGATGATTGATGATTGATGATTGATGATTGATGATTGATGATTGATCACTGATGATTGATGAGTGATGATTGATGATTGATGATTGATGATTGATGATTGATGATTGATGATTGATGATTGATGATTGATGATTGATGATTGATGATTGATAATTAATGATTGATGATTGATGATTGATGATTGATGATTGATGATTGATGATTGATGATTGATGATTGATCATTAATGATTGATGATTCATGACTGATAATTGATGATTGATAATTGATTATGGCTGATTGATGATTGGTGTTTGATGATTGATTACTGATGATTGATGATTGTAGATTGATGATTGATGAGTGATGATTGATGATTGATAATTGATGATTGATAATTGATGATTGATGATTGATGATTGATAATTGATGATTGATGATTGATGATTGATGATTGATGATTGATGATTGATAATTAATGATTGATGTTTGATGATTGATGATCGATGATAGATGATTGATGATTGATGATTGATGATTGATGATTGATGATTGATGATTGATGATTGATGATTGATCATTGATGATTGATGATTGATGATTGATGATTGATGATTGATGATTGATGATTGATGATTGATGATGGATGATTGATGATTGATGATTGATGACTGATGATTGATGATTGATGATTGATGATTGATGATTGATGATTGTAGATTGATGATTGATGATTGATGATTGCTGATTGATGATTGCTGATTGATGATTGATGATTGATGATTGATGATTGATGATTGATGATTGATGATTGATGATTGATGATTGATGATTGATGATTGATGATTGATGATTGATGATTGATGATTGATGATTGATGATTGATGATTGATGATTGATGATTGATGATTGATGATTGATGGTTGATAATTCATGAATGATGATTGATGATTGATGATTGATGTTTGATGTTTGATGATTGATGATTGATGATTGATGATTGATGATTGATGATTGATGATTGATGATTGATGATTGATTATTAATGATTGATGATTGATGCTTGATGATTGATGATTGATGGTTGATGATTGATGATTGATAATTGATGACTGATGATTGATGATTGATGATTGATGATTGGTGATTGATGATTGATGATTGATGATTGATGATTGATGGTTGATGATTGATGATTGATGATTGATGATTTATGATTTATGATTTATGATTTATGATTTATGATTTATGATTGATGATTGATGATTGATGATTGATGATTGATGATTGATGATCGATGATTGATGATTGATGATTGATGATTGATGTTTGATGATTGATGATTGATGAATGATGATTGATGATTGATGATTGATGATTGATGATTTACGATTTTTGACTGATGATTCATGATTGATAATTCATGAATGTTTATTGATGAATGATGTTTGATGTTTGATGATTGATGATTGATGATTGATGATTGATGATTGATGTTTGATGATTGATGATTGATGGTTGATGATTGATGATTGATGATTGATGATTGATGATTGATGATTGATGATTGATGATTGATGATTGATGATTGATGATTGATGATTGATGATTGATGATTGATGATTGATGATTGATGATTGATGACTGATGATTGATGATTGATGATTGATGATTGATGATTGATGATTGATGATTGATGATTGATGATTGATGATTGATGATTGATGATTGATGATTGATGATTGATGATTGATGATTGATGGCTGATGATTGATGATTGATGATTGATGATTCATGATTTATGATTTATGATTTATGATTTATGATTTATGATTTATGATTTATGATTTATGATTTATGATTTATGATTGATGATTGATGATTGATGATTGAGGATCGATGATTGATGATTGATGATTGATGATTGATAATTAATGATTGATGATTGATGATTGATGATTGATGGTTGATGATTGATGATTGATGATTGATGATTGATGATTTATGATTTACGATTTATGATTTATTATTGATGATTGATGATTGATGATTGATGATTGATGATCGATGATTGATGATTGATGATTGATGATTGATGATTGATGATTAATGATTGATGATTGATGATTGATGATTGATGATTGATGATTGATGAATGATGATTGATGATTGATGATTGATGATTGATGATTTACGATTGATGACTGATGATTGATGATTGATAATTCATGAATGTTGATTGATGATTGATGTTTGATGTTTGATGTTTGATGATTGATGATTGATGATTGATGTTTGATGATTGATGATTGATGATTGATGATATATGATATATGATTGATGATTGATGATTGATGATTGATGATTGATGGTTGATGATTGATGATTGATGATTGATGATTGATGATTGATAATTGATGATTGATGATTGATGATTGATGATTGATGATTGATGATTGATGATTGATGATTGATGATTGATGATTGATGATTGATGATTGATGATTGATGATTGATGATTGATGATTGATGATTGATGATTGATGATTGATGATTGATGATTGATGATTGATGATTGATGATTGATGATTGATGATTGATGATTGATGATTGATGATTGATGATTGATGATTGATGATTGATGATTGATGATTGATGATTGATGATTGATGATTGATGATTGATGATTGATGATTTACGATTGATGACTGATGATTGATGATTGATAATTCATGAATGTTATTGATGATTGATGTTTGATGTTTGATGATTGATGATTGATGATTGATGATTGATGTTTGATGATTGATGATTGATGGTTGATGATTGATGATTGATGATTGATAATTGATGATTGATGATTGATGATTGATGATTGATGATTGATGATTGATGATTGATGATTGATGATTGATGATTGATGATTGATGATTGATGATTGATGATTGATGATTGATGATTGATGATTGATGATTGATGATTGATGATTTATGATTGATGATTGGTGATTGATGATTGATGATTGATGATTGATGATTGATGATTGATGATTGATGATTGATGATTGATGATTGATGATTGATGATTGATGATTGATGATTGATGATTGATGATTGATGATTGATGTTTGATGATTGATGATTGATGATTGATGATTGATTATTGATAATTGATGATCGTTGATTGATGAGTGATGATTGATGATTGATGATTGATGATTGATCATTGATGATTCATGATTGATGATTGATGATTGATGATTGATGATTGATGATTGATGATTGATGATTGATGATTGATGATTGATGATTGATCATTGATCATTGATCATTGATGATTGATGATTGATGATTGATGAGTGATGATTGATGATTGATGATTGATGATTGATGATTGATGATTGATGATTGATGATTGATGATTGATGATTGATGATTGATGATTGATGATTGATGATTGATGATTGATGATTGATGATTGATGATTGATGATTGATGATTGATGTTTGATGATTGATGATTGATGATTGATGATTGATGATTGATGATTGATAATTAATGATTGATGATTGATGATTGATGATTGATGATTGATGATTGATGATTGATGATTGATCATTAATGATTGATGATTCATGACTGATGATTGATGATTGATGTTGGCTTATGGCTGATTGATGATTGGTGTTTGATGATTGATGACTGATGATTGATGATTGTAGATGGATAATTGATGAGTGATGATTGATGATTGATAATTGATGATTGATGATTGATGATTGATGATTGATGATTGATGATTGGTAATTAATGATTGATGTTTGATGATTGATTATTGATGATAGATGATTGATGATTGATGATTGATGATTGATCATTGATCATTGATGACTGATGATTGATGATTGATGAATGATGATTGATGATTGATGATTGATCATTGATGATTGATGTTTGATGATTGATGATTGATGATTGATGTTTGATGATTGATGATTGATGATTGAGTATTGATGATTGATAATCGTTGATTGATGAGTGATGATTGATGATTGATGATTGATCATTGATCATTGATGATTCATGATTGATGATTGATGATTGATGATTGATGATTGATGATTGATGATTGATGATTGATGATTGATGATTGATGATTGATGACTGATGATTGATGATTGATGATTGATGATTGATGATTGTAGATTGATGATTGATGATTGATGATTGCTGATTGATGATTGATGATTGATGATTGATGATTGATGATTGATGATTGATGATTGATGATTGATGATTGATGATTGATGATTGATGATTGATGATTGATGATTGATTTTTGATAATTGATGAGTAATGACGAATGATTGATGATTGATTATTGATGATTGATGATTTATGATTGTTTAGTTATGATTGATGACTGATGATTGACGATTGATGGTTGGTGATTGATGATTGATGATTGATGATTTATGATTTATGATTGATGATTGATGATTGATTATTGATTATTGATTATTGATTATTGATTATTGATGATTGATGATTGATGATTGATGATTGATGATTGATGATTGATGATTGATGATTGATAAGTGATGATTGATGATTGATCATTGATCATTGATGATTGATGATTGATGATTGATGATTGATGATTGATTATTGATGATTGATGATCGTTGATTGATGAGTGATGATTGATGATTGATGATTGATCACTGATGATTCATGATTGATGATTGATGATTGATGATTGGTGATTGATGATTGATGATTGATGATTGATGATTGATGACTGATGATTGATGATTGATGATTGATGATTATAGATTGATGATTGATGATTGATGATTGATGATTGCTGATTGATGATTGATGATTGATGATTGATGATTGATGATTGATGATTGATGATTGATGATTGATGATTGATGATTGATGATTGATGATTGATGATTGATGATTGATGATTGATGATTGATGATTGATGATTGATGATTGATGATTGATGATTGATGATTGATGATTGATGATTGATGATTGATGATTGATGATTGATGATTGATGATTGATGATTGATGATTGATTATTGATGATTGATGATTTATGATTGATGATTGATGAGTGATGATTACTGATTGATTATTGATGATTGATGATTGATGATTGATGATTGATGATTGATGATTGATGATTGATGATTGATGATTGATGATTGATGATAATGATTGATGATTGATGATTGATGATTGATGATTGATGATTGATGATTGATGATTGATGATTGATGATTGATGATTGATGATTGATGATTGATGATTGATGATTGATGATTGATCATTTTGATTGATGATTGATGATTTATGATTGATGATTGATGATCGTTGATTGATGAGTGATGATTGATGATTGATGATTGATGATTGCTGATTGATGATTGATGATTGATGATTGATAATTGATGATTGATGATTGATGATTGATGATTGATGATTGATGATTGATGATTGATGATTGATGATTGATGATTGATGATTGATGATTGATGATTGATGATTGATGATTGATGATTGATGATTGATGATTGATGATTGATGATTGATGATTGATGATTGATGATTGATGATTGATGATTGATGATTGATGATTGATGATTGATGATTGATGATTGATGATTGATGATTGATGATTGATGATTGATGATTGATGATTGATGATTGATGATTGATGATTGATGATTGATGATTGATGATTGATGTTTGATGATTGATGATTGATTATTGATGATTGAGGCTCGTTGATTGATGAGTGATGATTGACGATTGATGATTGATCATTGATGATTCATGATTGATGATTGATGATTGATGATTGATGATTGATGATTGATGATTGATGATTGATGATTGATGATTGATGATTGATGATTGATGATTGATGATTGATGATTGATGATTGATGATTGATGATTGATGATTGATGAGTGATGATTGATGATTGATGATTGATGATTGATGATTGATGATTGATGATTGATGATTGATGATTGATGATTGATGATTGATGATTGATAATTGATGATTGATGATTGATGATTGATGATTGATGATTGATGATTGATGAGTGATGATTGATGATTGATGAGTGATGATTGCTGATTGATGATTGATCATTGATCATTGATGATTCATGATTGATGATTGATGATTGATGATTAATGATTGATGATTGATGATTGATGATTGATGATTGATGATTGATGATTCATGATTGATGATTGATTATTGATGATTGATGATTGATGATTGATGATTGATGATTGATGATAATGATTGGTGATTGATGATTGATGATTGATGATTGATGATTGATGATTGATGATTGATGATTGATGATTGATGATTGATGATTGATGATTGATGATTGATGATTTATGATTGATGATTGATGATCGTTGATTGATGAGTGATGATTGATGATTGATGATTGATGATTGATGATTGCTGATTGATGATTGATGATTGATGATTGATGATTGATGATTGATAATTGATGATTGATGATTGATGATTGATGATTGATGATTGATGATTGATGATTGATGATTGATGATTAATGATTGATGATTGATGATTGATCATTGATGATTGATGATTGATGATTTATGATTGATGATTGATGATTGATGATTAATGATTAATGATTGATGATTGATGATTGATGATTGATGATTGATGATTGATGATTGATGATTGATGATTTATGATTAATGTTTGATGATTGATGATTGATGATTGATTATTGATGATTGATGATCGTTGATTGATGATTGATGATTGATGATTGATGATCGATGTTTGATGATTGATGATTGATGATTGATTATTGATGGTTGATGATCGTTGATTGATGAGTGATGATTGATGATTGATGATTGATGATTGATGATTGATGATTGATGATTGATGATTGATAATTGATGATTGATGATTGATGATTGATGATTGATGATTGATGATTGATGATTGATGATTGATGATTGATGATTGATGATTGATGATTGATGATTGGTGATTGATGATTGATGATTGATGATTGATGATTGATGATTGATGATTGATGATTGATGATTGATGATTGATGATTGATGATTGATGATTGATGATTGATGATTGATGATTGATGATTGATGATTGATGATTGATGATTGATGATTGATGATTGATGATTGATGATTGATGTTTGATGATTGATGATTGATGATTGATGATTGATTATTGATGATTGAGGCTCGTTGATTGATGAGTGATGATTGACGATTGATGATTGATCATTGGTGATTCATGATTGATGATTGATGATTGATGATTGATGATTGATGATTGATGATTGATGATTGATGATTGATGATTGATGAGTGATGATTGATGATTGATGATTGATGATTGATGATTGATGATTGATGATTGATGATTGATGATATATGATTGATGATTGATGATTGATGATTGATGATTGATGATTGATGATTGATGATTGATGATTGATGATTGATGATTGATGATTGATGATTGATGATTGATGATTGATGAGTGATGATTGATGATTGATGATTGATGATTGATCATTGATCATTGATGATTCATGATTGATGATTGATGATTGATGATTAATGATTGATGATTGATTATTGATGATTGATGATTGATGATTGATGATTCATGATTCATGATTGATGATTGATGATTGATGATTGATGATTGATGATTGATGATTGATGATTGATGATTGATGATTGATGATAATGATTGGTGATTGATGATTGATGATTGATGATTGATGACTGATGATTGATGATTGATGATTGATGGTTGATGATTTATGATTGATGATTGATGATTGATGATTGATGATTGATGATTGATGATTGATGATTGATGATTGATGATTGATGATTGATGATTGATGATTGATGATTGATGATTGATGATTGATGATTGATGATTGATGATTGATGATTGATGATTGATGATTGATGATTGATGATTGATGATTGATGATTGATGATTGATGATTGATGATTGATAATTGATGATTGATGATTGATGTTTGATGATTGATGATTGATGATTGATTATTGATGATTGATGATCGTTGATTGATGAGTGATGATTGATGATTGATGATTGATGATTGATGATTGATGATTGATGATTGATGATTGATGATTGATGATTGATGATTGATGATTGATGATTGATGATTGATGATTGATGATTGATGATTGATGAGTGATGATTGATGATTGATGATTGATGATTGATGATTGATGATTGATGATTGATGATTGATGATTGATGATTGATGATTGATGATCGATGATTGATGATTGATGATTGATGATTGATGATTGATGATTGATAATTAATGATTGATGATTGATGATTGATGATTGATGATTGATGATTGATCATTAATGATTGATGATTCATGACTGATGATTGATGATTGATTTTGGCTGATTGATGATTGGTGATTGATGATTGATGACTGATGATTGATGATTGTAAATTGATGATTGATGAGTGATCATTGATGATTGATAATTGATGATTGATGATTGATGATTGATGATTGATGATTGATAATTAATGATTGATGTTTGATGATTGATGATTGATGATAGATGATTGATGATTGATGATTGATGATTGATGATTGATGATTGATGATTGATGATTGATGATTGATGATTGATCATTAATGATTGATGATTCATGACTGATGATTGATGATTGATTTTGGCTTATTGATGATTGGTGATTGATGATTGATGACTGATGATTGATGATTGTAGATTGATGATTGATGAGTGATGTTTGATGATTGATGATTGATGATTGATTATTGATGATTGAGGCTCGTTGATTGATGAGTGATGATTGACGATTGATGATTGATCATTGATGATTCATGATTGATGATTGATGATTGATGATTGATGATTGATGATTGATGATTGATGATTGATGATTGATGACTGATGATTGATGATTGTCGATTGATGATTGATGAGTGATCATTGATGATTGATAATTGATGATTGATGATTGATGATTGATGATTGATAATTAATGATTGATGTTTGATGATTGATGATTGATGATAGATGATTGATGATTGATGATTGATGATTGATGTTTGATGATTGATGATTGATGATTGATTATTGATGATTGAGGCTCGTTGATTGATGAGTGATGATTGACGATTGATGATTGATCATTTATGATTCATGATTGATGATTGATGATTGACGATTTATGATTGATGATTGATGATTGATGATTGATGATTGATGTTTGATGATTGATGATTGATGATTGATTATTGATGATTGATGATTGATGATTGATGATTGATGATTGATAATTAATGATTGATGTTTGATGATTGATGATTGATGATTAATGATTGATGATTGATGATTGATGATTGATGATTGATGATTGATGTTTGATGATTGATGATTGATGATTGATTATTGATGATTGAGGCTCGTTGATTGATGAGTGATGATTGACGATTGATGATTGATCATTGATGATTCATGATTGATGATTGATGATTGATGATTGATGATTGATGATTGATGATTGATGATTGATGATTGATGATTGATGATTGATGTTTGATGATTGATGATTGATGATTGATTATTGATGATTGAGGCTCGTTGATTGATGAGTGATGATTGACGATTGATGATTGATCATTGATGATTCATGATTGATGATTGATGATTGATGATTGATGATTGATGATTGATGATTGATGATTGATGATTGATGATTGATGATTGATGATTGATAATTGATGATTGATGATGGATGATTGATGATTGATGATTGATGACTGATGATTGATGATTGATGATTGATGATTGATGATTGATGATTGATGATTGTAGGCTGATGATTGATGATTGCTGATTGATGATTGATGATTGATGATTGATGATTGATGATTGATGATTGATGATTGCTGATTGATGATTGATGGTTGATGATTGATGATTGATGATTGATGATTGATGATTTATGATTCATGATTGATGATTGATGATTGATGATTTATGATTGATGATTGATGTTTGATGATTGATGACTGATGATTGATGATTGATGATTGATGATTGATGATTTATTATTGATGATTGATGATGGATGATTGATGATTGATGATTGATGATTGACGATTGATGATTGATGATTGATGATTGATGGTTGATGATTGATGATTGATGATTGATGATTGATGATTGATGATTGATGATTGATGATTGATGATTGATGATTGATGATTGATGATTGATGATTGATGATTGATGATTGATGATTGATGATTGATGATTGATGATTGATGATTGATGATTGATGATTGATGATTGATGATTGATGATTGATGATTGATGATTGATGATTGATGATTGATGATTGATGATTGATGATTGACGATTGATGATTGATGATTGAAGATTGGTGATTGATGATTGATGATTGATGATTGAAGATTGATGATTGATGATTGATGATTGATGATTGATGATTGATGATTGGTGATTGATGATAATGATTGATGATTGATGATTGATGATTGATGATTGATGATTGATGACTGATGATTGATGAATGATGATTGATGATTGATGATTGATGATTGATGATTGATAATTGATAACTGATGATTGATTACTTATGATTGATGATTGATGATTGATGATTGATGATTGATGATTCATGATTGATGATTGATGATTGATGATTCATGATTGATGATTGATGATCGTTGATTGATAATTCATGAATGATGATTGATGATTGATGTTTGATGATTGATGATTGATGATTGATGATTGATGATTGATGATTGCTGTTTGATGATTGATGATTGATGATGAACGATTGAGAATTGACGATTGATGATGAATGACTGATGATTGATGATTGATTATTGATGATTGATGATTGATGATTGATGATTGATGGTTGATGATTGATGATTGATGATTGATTATTGATGATTGATGATTGATGATTGATAATTGATGACTGATGATTGATGACTGATGATTGATGATTGATGATTGATGATTGATAATTCATGAATGATGATTGATGATTGATGATTGATGTTTGATGTTTGATGATTGATGATTGATGATTTATGATTGATGATTGATGATATATGATTGATGATTGATGATTGATGGTTTATGATTTATGATTGATGATTAATGATTGATGATTGATAATTGATGATTGATGATTGATGATTGATGATTGATGATTGATGATTGATGATTGATAATTGATGATTGATGATTGATTATTGATGATTGATGATTGATGATTGATGATTGATGATTGATGATTGATGATTGATGATTGATGATTGATGATTGATGATTGATGATTGATGATTGATGATTGATGATTGATAATTGATGACTGATGATTGAGGACTGATGATTGATGATTGATGATTGATGATTGATGATTGATAATTCATGAATGATGATTGATGATTGATGATTGATGTTTGATGTCTGATGATTGATGATTGATGATTAATGATTGATGATTGATGTTTGATGATTGATGATTGACGATTGATGATTGATGATTGATGATTGATGATTGATAATTGATGACTGATGATTGATGACTGATGATTGATGATTGATGATTGATGATTTATGATTGATGATTGATGATTGATGATTGATGATTGATAATTCATGAATGATGATTGATGATTGATGATTGATGTTTGATGTTTGATGATTGATGATTGATGATTAATGATTGATGATTGATGTTTGATTATTGATGATTGATGTTTGATGATTGATGATTGATGATTGATGATTGATGATTGATGATTTATGTTTGATGATTGATGATTGATGATTGATGATGAATGATTGATGATTGATGTTTGATGATTGATGATTGACGATTGATGATTGATGATTGATGATTCGTGATTGATGATTGATGATTGATGATCGATGATTGATGATTGATGATTGATGATTGATGATTGATGATTGATGATTGATGATTGATGATTGATGATTGATGATTGATAATTTATGAATGATGATTGATGATTGATGTTTGATGATTGATGATTGATGATTGATGATTGATGATAGGTGATTGATGATTGATGATTGATTATTAATGATTGATGATTGCTGTTTGATGATTGATGATTGATGATTAACGATTGAGAATTGACGATTGATGATTGATGACTGATGATTGATGATTGATGATTGGTGATTGATGATTGATGATTTATGATTGATGATTGATGATTAATGATTGATGATTGATGTTTGATGATTGATGATTGACGATTGATAATTGACGGTTGATGATTGATAACTGATGATTGATGATTGATGATTGATGATTGCTGATTGATGGTTGATGGTTGATGGTTGATGATTGATGATTGATGATTGATGATTGATGAGTGATGATTGATGATTGATTATTGATGATTGATCATTGATGATTCATGATTGATGATTGATGAGTGATGATTACTGATTGATTATTGATGATTGATGATTGATGATTGACGATTGATGATTCATGGTTCATGATCGATGATTGATGATTGATGATTGATGATTGATGATTGATGATAATGATTGATGATTGATGATTGATGATTGATGATTGATGACTGATGATTGATGATTGATGATTGATGGTTGATGATTGGTGATTGATGATTGATGATTGATGATTGATGATTGATGATTGATGATTGATGATTGATGATTGATGATTGATGATTGATGATTGATGATTGATGATTGATGATTGATGATTAATGATTGATGATTGATGATTGATGATTGATGATTGATGATTGATGATTGATGATTGATGATTGATGATTGATGATTGATGATTGATGATTGATGATTGATGATTGATGATTGATGATTGATGATTGATGATTGATGATTGATGATTGGTGATTGATTATTGTTGATTGATGATTGAGGATTGATGATTGATGATTGATGATTGATGATTGATGATTGATGATTGATGATTGATCATTGATGATTGATGATTGATTATTGATGATTGATGATTGATGATTGATGATTAATGATTAATGATTGATGATTGATGATTGATGATTGATGATTGATGATTGATGATTTATGATTAATGTTTGATGATTGATGATTGATGATTGATTATTGATGATTGATGATCGTTGATTGATGAGTGATGATTGATGATTGATGATTGATGATTGATGATTGATTATTGATGATTGATGATTGATGATCGTTGATTGATGAGTGATGATTGATGATTGATGATTGATGATTGATGATTGCTGATTGATGATGCATGATTGATGATTGATAATTGATGATTGATAATTGATGATTGATGATTGATGATTGATGATTGATGATTGATGATTGATGATGGATGATTGATGATTGATGATTGATGATTGATGATTGATGATTGATGATTGATGATTGATGATTGATGATTGATGATTGATGATTGATGATTGATGATTGATGATTGATGATTGATGATTGATGATTGATGATTGATGATTGATGATTGATGATTGATGATTGATGATTGATGATTGATGATTGATGATTGATGATTGATGATTGATGATTGATGATTGATGATTGATGATTGATGATTGATGATTGATGATTGATGATTGATGATTGATGTTTGATGATATATGATTAATGTTTGATGATTGATGATTGATGATTGATTATTGATGATTGATGATCGTTGATTGATGAGTGATAATTGATGATTGATGATTGATGATTGATGATCGATGATCGTTGATTGATGAGTGATGATTGATGGTTGATGATTGATGATTGATGATTGCTGATTGATGATTGATGATTGATGATTGATAATTGATGATTGATAATTAATGATTGATGATTGATGATTGATGATTGATGATTGATGATTGATGATTTATGATTGATGATTGATGATTGATGATTGATGATTGATGATTGATGATTGATGATTGATGATTGATGATTGATGATTGATGATTGATGATTGATGATTGATGATTGATGATTGATGATTGATGATTGATGATTGATGATTGATGATTGATGATTGATGATTGATGATTGATGATTGATGATTGATGATTGATGATTGATGATTGATGATTGATGATTGATGATTGATGATTGATGATTGATGATTGATGATTGATGATTGATGATTGATGATTGATGATTGATGATTGATGATTGATGATTGATGATTGATGATTGATGATTAATGATTGATGATTGATGATTGATGATTAATGATTGATGATTGATGATTGATGATTGATGATTGATGATTGATGATAGATGATTGATGATTGATGATTGATGATTGATGATTGATGATTGATGATTGATGATTTATGATTGATGATTGATGATTGATGATTGATGATTGATGATTGATGATTGATGATTGATTATTGATGATTGATGATTGATGATTGATGATTGATGATTGATGATTGATTATTGATGATTGATGATTTATGATTGTTTAGTTATGATTGATGACTGATGATTGACGATTGATGGTTGGTGATTGATGATTGATGATTGATGATTGATGATTGATGATTGATGATTGATGATTGATGATTGATGATAGATGATTGATGATTGATGATTGATGATTGATGATTGATGATTGATGATTGATGATTGATGATTGATGATTGATGATTGATGATTGATGATTGATGATTGATGATTGATGATTGATGATTGATGATTGATGATTGATGATTGATGATTGATGATTGATGATTGATGATTGATGATTGATGATTGATGATTGATGATTGATGATTGATGATTGATCATTGATGATTGTTGATTGATGATTTATGATTGATGATTGATGATTGATGATTGATGATTGATGGATGATGATTGATGATTGATGATTGATGATTGATGATTGATGATTGATGATTGATGATTGATGATTGATGATTGATGTTTGATGATTGATGATTGATGATTGATGATTGATGATTGATTATTGATGATTGATGATTGATGATTGATGATTGATGATTGATGATTGATGATTGATGATTGATGATTGATGATTGATGATTGATGATTGATGATTGATGATTGATGATTGATGATTGATGATTGATGATTGATGATTGATGATTGATGATTGATGATTGATGATTGATGATTGCTGATTGATGATTGATGATTGATGATTGATGTTTGATGATTGATGATTGATGATTGATTATTGATGATTGATGATCGTTGATTGATGAGTGATGATTGATGATTGAGGATTGATGATTGCTGATTGATGATTGATGATTGATGATTGATGGTTGATGATTGATGATTGATGATTGATGATTGATGATTGATGATTGATGATTGATGATTGATGATTGATGATTGATGATTATGATTGATGATTGATTATTGATGATTGATGATTTATGATTGTTTAGTTATGATTGATGACTGATGATTGACGATTGATGGTTGGTGATTGATGATTGATGATTGATGATTGATGATTGATGATTTATGATTTATGATTGATGATTGATGATTGATGATTGATGATTGATGATTGATGATTGATGATTGATGATTGATGATTGATGATTGATGATTGATGATTGATGATTGATGATTGATGATTGATGATTGATGATTGATGATTGATGATTGATGATTGATGATTGATGATTGATGATTGATGATTGATAATTGATGATTGATGGTTGATCATTGATGATTGATGATTGATGATTTATGATTGATGATTGATGATTGATGATTGATGATTGATGATTGATGATTGATGATTGATGATTGATGATTGATGATTGATGATTGATGATTGATGATTGATGATTGATGATTGATGATTGATGATTGATGATTGATGATTGATGATTGATGTTTGATGATTGATGATTGATGATTGATGATTGATTATTGATGATTGATGATCGTTGATTGATGAGTGATGATTGATGATTGAGGATTGATGATTGCTGATTGATGGTTGATGATTGATGATTGATGATTGATGATTGATGATTGATGATTGATAATTGATGATTGATGATTGATGATTGATGATCGATGATTGATGATTGATGATTGACGATTGATGATTGATGATTGATGATTGATGATTGATGATTGATAATTGATGATTGATGATTGATGATTGATGATTGATGATTGATGATTGATGATTGATGATTGATGATTGATGATTGATGATTGATGATTGATGATTGATGATTGATGTTTGATGATTGATGATTTATGATTGATTATTGATGATTGATGCTCGTTGATTGAAGAGTGATGATTGATGATTGATGATTGATTATTGATGATTGATGATTGATGATTGATGATTGATGATTGATGATTGATGATTGATGATTGATGATTGATGATTGATGATTGATGATTGATGAGTGATGATTGATGATTGATGATTGATGATTGATGATTGATGATTGATGATTGATGATTGATGATTGATGATTGATGATTGATGATTGATGATTGATGATTGATGATTGATGATTGTTTAGTTATGATTGATGACTGATGATTGACGATTGATGGTTGGTGATTGATGATTGATGATTGATGATTGATGATTGATGATTTATGATTGATGATTGATGATTGATTATTGATTATTGATGATTGATGATTGATGATTGATGATTGATGATTGATGATTGATGATTGATGATTGATGATTGATGATTGATGATTGATGATTGATCATTGATGATTGATGATTGATGATTTATGATTGATGATTAATGATTGATGATTGATGATTGATGATTGATGATTGATGATTGATGATTGATGATTGATGATTGATGATTGATGATTGATGATTGATGATTGATGATTGATGATTGATGATTGATGATTGATGATTGATGTTTGATGATTGATGATTGATGGTTGAGGATTGATTATTGATGATTGATGATCGTTGATTGATGATTGATGTGTAATGATTGATGATTGATGATTGATGATTGATGATTGATTATTGATGATTGATGATCGTTGATTGATGAGTGATGATTGATGATTGAGGATTGATGATTGCTGATTGATGATTGATGATTGATGATTGATGGTTGATGATTGATGATTGATGATTGATGATTGATGATTGATGATTGATGATTGATGATTGATGATTGATGATTGATGATTGATGATTGATGATTGATGATTGATGATTGATTATTGATGATTAATGATTTATGATTGTTTAATTATGATTGATGACTGATGATTGACGATTGATGGTTGGTGATTGATGATTGATGATTGATGATTTATGATTTATGATTGATGATTGATGATTGATGATTGATGATTGATTATTGATTATTGATTATTGATGATTGATGATTGATGATTGATGATTGATGATTGATGATTGATGATTGATGATTGATGATTGATGATTGATGATTGATGATTGATGATTGATGATTGATGATTGATGATTGATGATTGATGATTGATGATTGATCATTGATGATTGATGATTGATGATTTATGATTGATGATTGATGATTGATGATTGATGATTGATGATTGATGATTGATGATTGATGATTGATGATTGATGATTGATGATTGATGTTTGATGATTGATGATTGATAATTGATGATTGATGATTGATGATCGTTGATTGATGAGTGATGATTGATGATTGATGATTGATAATTGATGATTGATGATTGATGATTGATGATCGATGATTGATGATTGATGATTGACGATTGATGATTGATGATTGATGATTGATGATTGATGATTGATAATTGATGATTGATGATTGATGATTGATGATTGATGATTGATGATTGATGATTGATGATTGATGATTGATGATTGATGATTGATGATTGATGATTGATGATTGATGATTGATGTTTGATGATTGATGATTGATGATTGATTATTGATGATTGATGCTCGTTGATTGAAGAGTGATGATTGATGATTGATGATTGATTATTGATGATTGATGATTGATGATTGATGATTGATGATTGATGATTGATGATTGATGATTGATGATTGATGATTGATGATTGATGATTGATGAGTGATGATTGATGATTGATGATTGATGATTGATGATTGATGATTGATGATTGATGATTGATGATTGATGATTGATGATTGATGATTGATGATTGATGATTGATGATTGATGATTGATGATTGTTTAGTTATGATTGATGACTGATGATTGACGATTGATGGTTGGTGATTGATGATTGATGATTGATGATTGATGATTGATGATTTATGATTGATGATTGATGATTGATTATTGATTATTGATGATTGATGATTGATGATTGATGATTGATGATTGATGATTGATGATTGATGATTGATGATTGATGATTGATGATTGATGATTGATCATTGATGATTGATGATTGATGATTTATGATTGATGATTAATGATTGATGATTGATGATTGATGATTGATGATTGATGATTGATGATTGATGATTGATGATTGATGATTGATGATTGATGATTGATGATTGATGATTGATGATTGATGATTGATGATTGATGATTGATGTTTGATGATTGATGATTGATGATTGAGGATTGATTATTGATGATTGATGATCGTTGATTGATGATTGATGTGTAATGATTGATGATTGATGATTGATGATTGATGATTGATTATTGATGATTGATGATCGTTGATTGATGAGTGATGATTGATGATTGAGGATTGATGATTGCTGATTGATGATTGATGATTGATGATTGATGGTTGATGATTGATGATTGATGATTGATGATTGATGATTGATGATTGATGATTGATGATTGATGATTGATGATTGATGATTGATGATTGATGATTGATGATTGATTATTGATGATTAATGATTTATGATTGTTTAATTATGATTGATGACTGATGATTGACGATTGATGGTTGGTGATTGATGATTGATGATTGATGATTTATGATTTATGATTGATGATTGATGATTGATGATTGATGATTGATTATTGATTATTGATTATTGATGATTGATGATTGATGATTGATGATTGATGATTGATGATTGATGATTGATGATTGATGATTGATGATTGATGATTGATGATTGATGATTGATGATTGATGATTGATGATTGATGATTGATGATTGATGATTGATCATTGATGATTGATGATTGATGATTTATGATTGATGATTGATGATTGATGATTGATGATTGATGATTGATGATTGATGATTGATGATTGATGATTGATGATTGATGTTTGATGATTGATGATTGATAATTGATGATTGATGATTGATGATCGTTGATTGATGAGTGATGATTGATGATTGAGGATTGATGATTGCTGATTGATGATTGATGATTGATGATTGATGATTGATAATTGATGATTGATGATTGATGATCGATGATTGATGATTGATGATTGATGATTGATGATTGATGATTGATGATTGATGATTGATGATTGATGATTGATGATTGATGATTGATGATTGATGATTGATGATTGATGATTGATGATTGATGATTGATGATTGATGATTGATGATTGATGATTGATGATTGATGATTGATGATTGATGATTGATGATTGATGATTGATGATTGATGATTGATGATTGATGATTGATGATTGATGATTGATGATTGATGATTGATGATTGATGATTGATGATTGATGATTGATGATTGATGTTTGATGATTGATGATTGATGATTGATGATTGATGATTGATGATTGATGATTGATGATTGATGAGTGATGATTGATGATTGATGTTTGATGATTGATGATTGATGATTGATGATTGATGATTGATGATTGATGATTGATGATTGGTGATTGATGATTGATGATTGATGATTGATGATTGATGATTGATGATTGATGATTGATGATTGATGATTGATGATTGATGATTGATGATTGATGATTGATGATTGATGATTGATGATTGATGATTGATGATTGATGAGTGATGATTGATGATTGCTGATTGATGATTGATCATTGATGATTCATGATTGATGATTGATGATTGATGATTAATGATTGATGATTGATGATTGATGATTGATGATTCATGATTGATGATTGATGATTGATGATTGATGATTGATGATTGATGATTGATGATTGATGATTGATGATTGATGATTGATGATTGATGATAATGATTGGTGATTGATGATTGATGATTGATGATTGATGATTGATGATTGATGATTGATGATTGATGACTGATGATTGATGATTGATGATTGATGGTTGATGATTGATGATTGATGATTGATGATTGATGATTGATGATTGATGATTGATGATTGATGATTGATGATTGATGATTGATGATTGATGATTGATGATTGATGATTGATGATTGATGATTGATGATTGATGATTGATGATTGATGATTGATGATTGATGATTGATGATTGATGATTGATGATTGATGATTGATGATTGATGATTGATGATTGATAATTGATGATTGATGATTGATAATTGATGATTGATGATTGATGTTTGATGATTGATGATTGATGATTGATGATTGATGATTGATGATTGATGATTGATTATTGATGATTGATGATCGTTGATTGATGAGTGATGATGATGATGATTGATCATTGATGATTGATGATTGATGATTGATGATTGATGATTGATGATTGATGATTGATGATTCATGATTGATGATTCATGATTGATGATTGATGATTGATGATTGATGATTGATGAGTGATGATTGATGATTGATGATTGATAATTGATGATTGATGATTAATCATTAATTATTGATGATTCATGACTGATGATTGATGATTGATGATTGATTTTGGCTGATTGATGATTGGTGATTGATGATTGATGACTGATGATTGATGATTGTAGATTGATGATTGATTAGTGATCATTGATGATTGATAATTGATGATTGATGATTGATGATTGATGATTGATAATTAATGATTGATGTTTGATGATTGATGATTGATGATAGATGATTGATGATTGATGATTGATGATTGATGATTGATGATTGATGATTGATCATTGATGATTGATGATTGATGATTGATGATTGATGATTGATGATTGATGATTGATGATGGATGATTGATGATTGATGATTGATGATTGATGATTGATGATTGATGATTGATGATTGATGATTGATGATTGTAGATTGATGATTGATGATTGATGATTGATGATTGATGATTGCTGATTGATGATTGATGATTGATGATTGATGATTGATGATTGATGATTGATGATTGATGATTGATGATTGATGATTGATGATTGATGATTGATGATTGATGATTGATGATTGATGATTGATGATTGATGATTGATGATTGATGATTGATGATTGATGATTGATGATTGATGATTGATGATTGATGATTGATGATTGATGATCTATGTTTGATGATTGATGATTAATGACGAATGATTGATGATTGATTATTGATGATTGATGATTTATGATTGTTTAGTTATGATTGATGACTGATGATTTACGATTGATGGTTGATGATTGATGATTGATGATTTATGATTTATGATTTATGATTTATGATTTGTGATTGATGATTGATGATTGATGATTGATGATTGATGATTGATGATTGATGATTGATGATTGTGGATTGATGATTGATGATTGATGATTGATGATTGAAGATTGATGATTGATGATTGATGATTGATGATTGATGATTGATGATTGATGATTGATGATTGATGATTGATGATTGATGATTGATGATTGATGATTGATGATTGATGATTGATGATTGATGATTGATGATTGATGATTGATGATTGATGATTGATGATTGATGATTGATGATTGATGATTGATAATTGATGATTGATGATTGATGATAATGATTGATGATTGATGATTGATGATTGATGATTGATGATTGATGATTGATGATTGATGATTGATGATTGATGATTGATGACTGATGATTGATGAATGACGATTGATGATTAATGATTGATGATTGATTATTGATAACTGATGATTGATTTCTTATGATTGATGATTGATGATTGATGATTGATGATTCATGATTCATGATTCATGATTGATGATTGATGATTGATGATTGATTATTGATGATTGATAATTCATGAATGATGATTAATGATTGATGTTTGATGATTGATGATTGATGATTGATGATTGATGATTAATGATTGATGATTGCTATTTGATGATTGATGATTGATGATGAACGATTGAGAATTGACGATTGATGATTGATGATTGATGATTGATGATTGATGATTCATGATTGATGATTGATGATTGATGATTGAATATTGATGATTGAAGATTGATGACTGATGATTAATGATTGATGTTTGATGATTGATGATTGATGATTGATGATTAATGATTGATGATTGCTATTTGATGATTAATGATTGATGATGAACGATTGAGAATTGACGATTGATTATTGATGATTGATGATTGATGATTGATGATTGATGATTGATGGTTGATGATTGATGGTTAATGATTGATGATTGATGATTGATGATTGATGATTGATGATTGATAATTGATGACTGATGATTGATGATTGATGATTGATGATTCATGATTGATGATTGATGATTCATGATTGATGATTGATGATTGATTATTGATGATTGATAATTCATGAATGATGATTAATGATTGATGTTTGATGATTGATGATTGATGATTGATGATTGATGATTGATGATTGATGATTGATGATTGATGATTAATGATTGATGATTGCTATTTGATGATTGATGATTGATGATGAAGGATTGAGAATTGACGATTGATGATTGATGATTGATGATTGATGATTGATGATTGATGATTGATAATTCATGAATGATGATTGATGATTGATGATTGATGTTTGATGTTTGATGATTGATGATTGATGATTAATGATTGATGATTGATGATTGATGTTTGATGTTTGATGATTGATGATTGATGATTAATGATTGATGATTGATGTTTGATGATTGATGATTGACGATTGATGATTGATGATTGATGATTGATGGTTGATGATTGATGATTGATGATTGATGATTGATGATTGATGATTGATGATTGATGATTGATGATTGATGATTGATGATTGATGATTGATGATTGCTGATTCATGATTGATGATTGATGATTGATGATTGATGATTGATGATCGATGATTGATGATTGATGATTGATGATTGATAATTCATGAATGATGATTGATGATTGATGTTTGATGATTGATGATTGATGATTGATGATTGATGATTGATGATTGATGATTGATGATTGATGATTGATGATTGATGATTGATGATTGATGATTGATGATTGATGATTGATGATTGATAATTGATGACTGATGATTGATGATTGATGATTGATGATTGATGATTGATGATTGATGATTGATAATTCATGAATGATGATTGATGATTGATGATTGATGTTTGATGTTTGATGATTGATGATTGATGATTAATGATTGATGATTGATGTTTGATGATTGATGATTGACGATTGATGATTGATGATTGATGATTGATGGTTGATGATTGATGATTGATGATTGATGATTGATGATTGATGATTGATGATTGATGATTGATGATTGATGATTGATGATTGATGATTGCTGATTCATGATTGATGATTGATGATTGATGATTGATGATTGATGATCGATGATTGATGATTGATGATTGATGATTGATAATTCATGAATGATGATTGATGATTGATGTTTGATGATTGATGATTGATGATTGATGATTGATGATTGATGATTGATGATTGATGATTGATGATTGATGATTGATGATTGATGATTGATGATTAATGATTGATGATTGCTGTTTGATAATTGATGATTGATGATTAACGATTGAGAATTGACGATTGATGATTGATGACTGATGATTGATGATTGATGATTGATGATTGATGATTGATGATTGATGATTGATGATTGATGATTGATGATTGATGATTAATGATTGATGATTGATGTTTGATGATTGATGATTGACGATTGATAATTGACGGTTGATGATTGATGATTGATGATTGATGATTGATGATTGATGATTGATGATTGATGAGTGATGATTGATGATTGATGATTGATGATTGATGATTGATGATTGATGATTGATGATTGATGATTGATGATTGATGATTGATGATTGATGATTGATGATTGATGATTGATGATTGATGATTGATGATTGATGATTGATGATTGATGATTGATGATTGATGATTGATGATGGATGATTGATGATTGATGATTGATGATTGATGATTGAAGATTTGTGATTGATGATTGATGATTGATAATTGATGATTGATGATTGATGTTTGATGATTGATGATTGATGATTGATGATTGATGATTGATGATTGATGATTGAAGATTTGTGATTGATGATTGATGATTGATGATTGATGATTGATGATTAATGATTGATGATTGATGTTTGATGATTGATGATTGACGATTGATAATTGACGGTTGATGATTGATGATTGATGATTGATGATTGATGATTGATGATTGATGATTAATGATTGATGATTGCTATTTGATGATTGATGATTGATGATGAACGATTGAGAATTGACGATTGATGACTGATGATTGATGATTGATGATTGATGATTCATGATTGATGATTGATGATTGATGATTGAATATTGATGATTGATAATTCATGAATGATGATTGATGATTGATGATTGATGATTGATAATTCATGAATGATGATTGATGATTGATGTTTGATGATTGATGATTGATGATTGATGATTGATGATTGATGATTGATGATTGATGATTGATGATTAATGATTGATGATTGCTGTTTGATAATTGATGATTGATGATTAACGATTGAGAATTGACGATTGATGATTGATGACTGATGATTGATGATTGATGATTGATGATTGATGATTGATGATTGATGATTGATGATTGATGATTGATGATTAATTATTGATGATTGATGTTTGATTATTGATGATTGACGATTGATAATTGACGGTTGATGATTGATGATTGATGATTGATGATTGATGATTGATGATTGCTTATTGATGATTGATGATTGATGATTGATGATTGATGATTGATGATTGATGATTGATGATTGATGATTGATGATTGATGATTGATGATTGATGATTGATGATTGATGATTGATGATTGATGATTGATGATTGATGATTGATGATTGATGATTGATGATGGATGATTGATGATTGATGATTGATGATTGATGATTGAAGATTTGTGATTGATGATTGATGATTGATAATTGATGATTGATGATTGATGTTTGATGATTGATGATTGATGATTGATTATTGATGATTGATGATCGTTGATTGATGAGTGATGATTGATGATTGATGATTGATGTTTGATGATTGATGATCGATGATTGATGATTGATGATTGATGATTGATAATTCATGAATGATGATTGATGATTGATGTTTGATGATTGATGATTGATGATTGATGATTGATGATTGATGATTGATGATTGATGATTGATGATTGATGATTGATGATTGATGATTAATGATTGATGATTGCTGTTTGATAATTGATGATTGATGATTAACGATTGAGAATTGACGATTGATGATTGATGACTGATGATTGATGATTGATGATTGATGATTGATGATTGATGATTGATGATTGATGATTGATGATTGATGATTGATGATTGATGATTGATGATTGATGATTAATGATTGATGATTGATGTTTGATGATTGATGATTGATGATTGACGATTGATAATTGACGGTTGATGATTGATGATTGATGATTGATGATTGATGATTGATGATTGATGATTGATGATTGATGATTGATGATTGATGATTGATGATTGATGAGTGATGATTGATGATTGATGATTGATGATTGATGATTGATGATTGATGATTGATGATTGATGATTGATGAGTGATGATTGATGATTGATGATTGATGATTGATCATTGATGATTCATGATTGATGATTGATGATTGATGATTAATGATTGATTATTGATGATTGATGATTGATGACTGACGATTGATGCTTCATGATTCATGATTGATGATTGATGATTGATGATTGATGATTGATGATTGATGATTGATGATAATGATTGATGATTGATGATTGATAATTGATGATTGATGATTGATGACTGATGATTGATGATTGATGGTTGATGATTGATGATTGATGATTGAAGATTGATGATTGATGATTGATGATTGATGATTGATGATTGATGATTGATGATTGATGATTGATGATTGATGATCGATGATTGATGATTGATGATTGATGATTGATGATTGATGATTGATGATTGATGATTGATGATTGATGATTGATGATTGATGATTGATGATTGATGATTGATGATTGATGATTGATGATTGATGATTGATGATTGATGATTGATGATTGATGATTGATGATTGATGATTGATGATTGATGATTAATGATTGATGATTGATGTTTGATGAGTGATGATTGATGATTGATGATTGATGATTGATGATTGATCATTGATGATTCATGATTGATGATTGATGATTGATGATTAATGATTGATGATTGATGATTGATGATTGATGATTGATGATTGATGAATGATGATTGATGATTGATGATTGATGATTGATGATTGATGATTGATGATTGATGATTGATGATTGATGATTGATGATTGATGATTGATGATTGATGATTGATGATTGATGATTGATGATTGATGATTGATGATTGATGATTGATGATTGATGATTGATGATTGATGATTGATGATTGATGATCCATGTTTGATGATTGATGATTAATGACGAATGATTGATGATTGATTATTGATGATTGATGATTTATGATTGTTTAGTTATGACTGATGACTGATGATTGACGATTGATGGTTGATGATTGATGATTGATGATTTATGATTTATGATTTATGATTTATGATTTATGATATATGATTTATGATTTGTGATTGATGATTGATGATTGATGATTGATGATTTATGATTGATTATTGATGTTTGATGATTGATGATTTATTATTGATGATTGATGATTGATGATGGATGATTGATGATTGATGATTGATGACTGATGATTGATGATTGATGATTGATGATTGATGATTGATGATTGATGATTGAAGATTGATGATTGATGATTGATGATTGATGATTGATGATTGATGATTGATGATTGATGATTGATGATTGATGATTGATGATTGATGATTGATGATTGATGATTGATGATTGATGATTGATGATTGATGATTGATGATTGATGATTGATGATTGATGATTGATGATTGATGATTGATGATTGATGATTGATGATTGATGATTGATGATTGATGATTGATGATTGATGATTGTGGATTGATGATTGATGATTGATGATTGATGATTGATGATTGAAGATTGATGATTGATGATTGATGATTGATGATTGATGATTGATGATTGATGATTGATGATTGATGATTGATGATTGATGATTGATGATTGATGATTGATGATTGATAATTGATGATTGATGATTGATGATAATGATTGATGATTGATGATTGATGATTGATGATTGATGATTGATGATTGATGATTGATGATTGATGACTGATGATTGATGAATGACGATTGATGATTGATGATTGATGATTGATAATTGATAACTGATGATTGATTTCTTATGATTGATGATTGATGATTGATGATTCATGATTGATGATTGATGATTCATGATTCATGATTCATGATTGATGATTGATGATTGATGATTGATTATTGATGATTGATAATTCATGAATGATGATTAATGATTGATGTTTGATGATTGATGATTGATGATTGATGATTGATGATTGATGATTGATGATTGATGATTAATGATTGATGATTGCTATTTGATGATTAATGATTGATGATGAACGATTGAGAATTGACGATTGATGATTGATGATTGATGATTGATGATTGATTATTGATGATTCATGATTGATGATTGATGATTGATGATTGAATATTGATGATTGATAATTCATGAATGATGATTAATGATTGATGTTTGATGATTGATGATTGATGATTGATGATTGATGATTAATGATTGATGATTGCTATTTGATGATTGATGATTGATGATGAACGATTGAGAATTGACGATTGATGATTGATAATTGATGATTGATGATTGATGATTGATGATTGATGATTGATGGTTGATGATTGATGATTGATGATTGATGATTGATGATTGATGATTGATGATTGATGATTGATGATTGATGATTGATGATTGATGATTGATGATTGATGATTGATGATTGATGATTGATGATTGATGATTGATGATTGATGATTGATGATTGATGATTGATGATTGATGATTGATGATTGATGATTAATGATTGATGATTGATGATTGATGAGTGATGATTGATGATTGATGATTGATGATTGATCATTGATGATTCATGATTGATGATTGATGATTAATGATTGATGATTGATGATTGATGATTGATGATTGATGATTGATGATTGATAATTGACGGTTGATGATTGATGATTGATGATTGATGATTGATGATTGATGATTGATGATTGATGATTGATGATTGATGATTGATGATTGATGATTGATGATTGATGATTGATGATTGATGATTGATGATTGATGATTGATGATTGATGATTGATGATTGATGATTGATGATGGATGATTGATGATTGATGATTGATGATTGATGATTGAAGATTTGTGATTGATGATTGATGATTGATAATTGATGATTGATGTTTGATAATTGATGATTGATGATTGATGATTGATGATTGAAGATTTGTGATTGATGATTGATGATTGATGATTGATGATTAATGATTGATGATTGATGTTTGATGATTGATGATTGACGATTGATAATTGACGGTTGATGATTGATGATTGATGATTGATGATTGATGATTAATGATTGATGATTGCTATTTGATGATTGATGATTGATGATGAACGATTGAGAATTGACGATTGATGACTGATGATTGATGATTGATGATTGATGATTCATGATTGATGATTGATGATTGATGATTGAATATTGATGATTGATAATTCATGAATGATGATTGATGATTGATGATTGATGATTGATAATTCATGAATGATGATTGATGATTGATGTTTGATGATTGATGATTGATGATTGATGATTGATGATTGATGATTGATGATTGATGATTGATGATTGATGATTGATGATTGATGATTAATGATTGATGATTGCTGTTTGATAATTGATGATTGATGATTAACGATTGAGAATTGACGATTGATGATTGGTGACTGATGATTGATGATTGATGATTGATGATTGATGATTGATGATTGATGATTGATGATTAATTATTGATGATTGATGTTTGATTATTGATGATTGACGATTGATAATTGACGGTTGATGATTGATGATTGATGATTGATGATTGATGATTGATGATTGATGATTGCTTATTGATGATTGATGATTGATGATTGATGATTGATGATTGATGATTGATGATTGATGATTGATGATTGATGATTGATGATTGATGATTGATGATTGATGATTGATGATTGATGATTGATGATTGATGATTGATGATTGATGATTGATGATTGATGATTGATGATTGATGATGGATGATTGATGATTGATGATTGATGATTGATGATTGAAAATTTGTGATTGATGATTGATGATTGATAATTGATGATTGA